>SJYC01045810.1:0-36308 GCA_006408675.1 Madoqua kirkii
CCGCCCCGCCCCCGCCCCCCCCCAGTCACGAGCCAGAGGAGGGAGACAGGGGAAGGCAATCCGTCACCATCCACAGTTCCATTCCTAAAGGGAACCAGTAATTAAATGCTGTTAAGCAAAATTAATTTGCCTCCTGCCGGAAGGTTGATGATGAATGAAAGGCTCGCTAATCGGAGAGGGAGCCAGGCTACCCTCTGTGGTCATCAATATTTCATGGCCCTTGGTGGTGGCAGGAAGTTAGCTGTTCCTGGCTCCCTGACCTTGAGCACTCTTGGAGGTAGGACAAAGCTGGGGAAGTCATTTTTAAAGGGCTTTGTTACAAGATACAGTGAAAACCTAAGTGAAATTTGCAATACACACCCATGGGTTAATTGGATTTACACCCTGTTAGCTGGAGAGTCCCCTGAGACCATTCCTAGTGGAGTTGTAGCTCTGTAGCCGCAGTGGCAGAGCTGAAATGTTTAATGATGGCTTTGCAGGTTGGAAGAGTTTGGATTTATAGTGTCTGCTAATTTCTGTGGTGTCACTATCCTCCCAGGAAGGCTGTTTAAAGCTTCTGAACCCAGGACAGGAAGGAGCGCTGGTTTGCTGGAGCTGGGGGCGCCAGCCTGCTGCCTCCACGATTCCCAGATCCTTCCTGGAGATGGGGGGAGACCCTGGCAGGTTTCATGTCCAGAACCACAGAGGTGCCCCCAGGTGGCGCCCCCATCTGCATTAGCCTCAGCCCCTGGACCTCGAGTGTGCTTGCTGGTGATGAGCTTTAAAAATGAGAACAGCCGCAGCCTCTCATGGTGTTTTCTTCTTCTCCCCAGCTGCTATTAACTTGGCGAAGCTGAAACTTTTCAGACATTACTACGTCTTGGTGAGTAAAAAATTCCTAAGTCTGTGAATAAGGTCAGTTCAAGAAATAGAGCTAATGAACTAGCTCCCGGGAGCTGGTGGGATTTCATTGAACAAAACCAAGTGGTGGCTGTAACCTGGGAAATTAAATATCTGAGTTACTTACTACTAGGTTTTAGTTTTAAATCTGGCTTTACATACTCAGAAAAGTAACACGCTTGATATTTTTTAAATGTGAAATGGTAGGAACACAGCGAAAGCCATTTATGACCCTGAACCTTCTACTCCTTCCCTTTTCTTCCTCGTCCCCCAGGTATTAACGGTTAACAGTTCAGTTATTATTTCTCTAGATTCTTTTTTAGGCAAACGCCATGCATAGCTGTTCATTTAACTTTTTTAAAAAATTGGCTTATAAAATTGGGATCATGTCTAAAAACATGACTGAAATGAACATGAAAAGTCCATATAAGCGTACCACCAAAAGGAGAACTTGCTATAAAATATTAGGATCATAGTTTCCTGGAATGTATAAGCTATGGGTCTCCTAGAATTTTGCTTTCCTGCTCCCAGACAAAAGCTTCAGAGTCGTTTTCATCTGTGGTTTTGGCACTTAATGTCACTCTGCACAGTCCCTTCCCCATAAGCCTGTCTGCCCTGGGCACAGCCCAGCAAGCTGTCTGCTCCCAGTGGGTCCGCATGTTGAATCCTTGTCATGCCCTTCCTTACTAGGGCACCTAGGATGACTGGTCCTTCCTCTGAATGTAGACCTTTAACATTCACAGGATCTCCTGAAGAGACTAAAAACAAGTGTTTTCCCTGTATGGTTTTATTTTGCTGTTATTGCTGGAAAACATTTCTCAAAGCCTGGGACTAAAATACTATTATCCTTTAGGGCTGGAAATCAGTGGGTTATGTATGAGAATTTTATTTTCTTGGGCTCCAAAGTCACTGCAGACAGTGACTACAACCATGAAATTAAAAGACGCTTATTCCTTGAAAGGAGATTTTACACACCTAGATAGCTTATTAAAAAGCAGAGATATCACTTTGTCGACTAAGGTCCATGTATCAAAGCTGTGGTTTTTCCAGTAGTTATCTATGGATGTGAGAGTTGGACCATAAAGAATGCTGAGCACCGAAGAATTGATGCTTTTGAATTGTGGTGCTGGAGAAGGCTCTTGAGAGAGTCACTTGGACTGCAAGGAGATCAAACCAGTCAATCCTATAGGAAATCAGCCCTGAATATTCATTGGAAGGAAGGATGCTGAAGCTCCAATACTTTGGCCACATGATGCGAAGAGCTGACTCATTGGAAAAGACCCTGATGCTGGGAAAGATTGGGGGCAGGAGAAGGGGCCACAGAGGATGAGATGGTTGGATGGCATCACCAACTCAATGAACATAGTGAAGGGAAGCTTGGCATGCTGCAGTCCACGGGGTCACAAAGAGTTGGACATGACTTATCCCAACACCACCACCACCAAAAATGTATGAGAATTTGGTGAGAAAGTGGTTGCTCAGGAGTTAAAAACAAAGTATCCTGTCCATGGGAGTGACTGTTATCAATCAGTATCTTAGTCACCTGGAGAAAAAGAGGAAATCCTCTCGAGTAGTGGAGAGTTTCTCTCTCTGCGGATTTATTAGCCTGCGCTGTAAGTGCCCAGTGGTGCTCTTCAGGTAACGGCTTCCCCTTAGCAGACTGTTGGGAGAAAGCAGTGCTGCGATTTCTGCGTTGACTTCATGCTTGCCTCTCTGTTCCTCCTCAGATCGTATGTTACATATACTTCACCAGGATTATTGCGTTTCTCCTCAAACTCGCTGTTCCGTTCCAGTGGAAGTGGCTCTACCAGGTATGCTGCTCAGGGGACAGTGCCAGGGAACTTGTGTCTGAGCAGGATGTCTCGGGGTAACTTGAGATGGTTCCAGATTTATTTGGCAGTGGCCACTAAGACCGTCTGTCTCTTCTGGTGTACAGTTAAGATGTGTTTGTCCAGGAAAGCTGCTGGATTACATGAGAAATCTGGAATTGATTTAGTTTTCAATTTTAAAAGTCCTTGAAGAGAAAAAAATTCCCAGGCAGAGAAAGCCTTGCCCAGTATAATTCAAGCCTCGATGAAATGGGGCCCTATTCTTTAGTTATAGGGCTTAGAATAGCTTAGAATCCAGACCTCCCTTCTTCTTGTCCATTGTTAATATTATTTCAATAATAAAGTTATCTTTGCAGTATACTAGAGCTAGTTTAACTCCTGGTTAGTCACCAAATGATTTATTTAGAGACTGTTTTTTGGAAGCTCTCACTTGGTGCTTTGGACATTGTAGGGAAATGTATGTATATAATGAGCTCTTCAAAGATGCCAGTGAAGACTTAAAGCAAGGACTCGCAAATGTCCTCTCTAGGAAGAAGTGAAAGTCGCTCAGTCATGTCCGACTCTTTGCGATCCCATGAACTGTACGGTCAGTGGAATTCTCTAGGACAGAATACTGGTGTGGGTAGCCTTTCCCTTCTCCAAGGGATCTTCCCAGTCCAGGGATTGAACCTGCAGGGATTGAATCTCCTACATGGCAGGTGGATTCTTTACCAGCTGAGCCACAAGGGAAGCCCTCTCTAGGCAGAAGGCTTCAGCAAGTCCCCTAAGGAACATGGTCCCCACGGTCAGCTTTGGCGTTTGAGTGACTGATCAGTGAGCGGTGGGTTATTGAGGGCAGGGGAGACAGTTTGTTTGGTTCCACTGCTTTCTGAAGAACAGTATTCTAATCCCTTTACTTGGGGATGGTTTTAAAATTCGCAGCTCCTGGATGAAATGGCCACACTGGTGTTCTTTGTTCTCACGGGGTACAAGTTCCGTCCAGCTTCAGACAACCCCTACCTACAGCTTTCTCAGGAAGAAGATGACTTGGAAATGGAATCTGTGTAAGAATCTCCTTTCTTCCCTCCCCTCCCTCGCCCCTACCTCACTGAGAGTAGGGTGGTGTGAACGGGAACAGCTGCTCTCTGCAGATTATTGCTTCAGAGGTGGTCCCTCTATGTTTAGGTGCACGAGCTGACACTCAGGCCCCAGGCTTTTGTATTCAGGTTGAGGTCCAGTATCTGCCAAGGATCACTTAGTCTTTTCAGGGGAAGTAGAACTTACCACCCTCTGCGGCATTCTTGGAGCCTGCTGTCAGCAACTTAGCAGCAAGAACTTGGGGCTATCCTTGGCCTGTTCAGAACTATTGGGGACGGATAGCCCCACTTCCCATTGGGCCTGCCGGTGGAAGCTCAGGTTTGACAGTGTAATCATCCAAGTCATCTTTAAGTCCGCTACTGATCCTCTAACGCCCTTTGTCATCAGATAACTTGATGGCTTTTCACAGCTAGCACAGTGACTTGACCTATATGTGAGCTGTAAAAAGAGCTTTTCTGAGTCACAGGCTAAGTGATTCCAGGGGCCTGTTTTCCGGGAAGGGGCAGTCATTTTCTAGAGAAGTGAGTAGTGATTGAGAATATTTGCTTGTAAACTGATGAACTCTGATGGGCCAGGTCAGCAGTTGTGTTTGGTAACGCGCCTGCAGCTGAGCTGCTCCCTCCCTGTCCACTCTTTGAAGTGTGTGGCCTCTAGCACAGGCGGCCTTTTCTCTCTTCCCAGTTCAGAGGCTGAGCCTTGACCCACGGCAGGCTCTGCTGGGCTGGCGGGCAGGTCGGGCAGCGTGGGATGTGCTCAGCTCCTCTGCGGATATAGTAATTGGAAGCAGAGCCTACTTCTGGGCCCCAAACACCAGCTTCCTGTTGTGCAGAGGAAGAAACCCCTGTTACAGAAGGTGGAGGGGAGCGCAGGGGAACCGCTAGACAGGCCTTTTCTAGAAGTAACAGAATCCGAGCCAGGCCCGCTGGTTGAAGAGGCCCAAGTGAGAGCCCGTCTGGAGCTGAGCGTGTGTGTGCTGCGCCGCTCAGTCGTGTCTGGCTCTTTGCGAGCCCTGTGGGCTGCAGTCCGCCAGGCTCGCCTGTCCGGGGGCTGCTCCAGGTAAGAGTACTGCAGTGGGTTGCCATGCCTTCCTCCAGGGAATCTTTCTGACCCAGGGATCGCACCGCTTCTCTCGTATCTCTTGCGTCGGCAGGCGGGTTCTATACCACTAGCGCCCGCTGGGAAGCCGAGAGCTAAGTATGCATTTGTTTTTTGCTATAACTTGTTCAAGACCACATTTTGTAGAAGGTTTCTTCCTGCTGGGTTTCTTTTCAGAAACTCCCCTGCCCTCCTCCCTCCACCTGCATCTTGCTGTTGGCTCCTCATCTTTCAATACAGGCTTCAGAGCATCCCCCACCCCCCACCTCACCCCGGTAGAGGTGGTTCCTCATCCTGAGCGTCGTCAGGCCCGCGTCCTGGCACTCCCGTCCTGTATATCTGGGCTGGCTCTGCGTGTCTATCTGAAAGGCTGTCCGTTCTGCTGGGCACTGGGCCCCCTGAGAGCACCAGTTCCAGCCTTATCGCTCTCTGTCCTCACCCCAGGCCTGCCATGATGGAGGAAACGTGGTTTCCTCAGTTGGGCCACCATGTGCCGAGGAGTATTTCCTTAGGGAAAGCAAGGAAGCAAAGGCTGTCCCAAGCCTGCCGTCTGAGCCGTCCCTGGGTCATGATGCCTGGTGCCCTGCCCTCGGCATCCGCATGTGTTGAGCTCCGCCTTTTTAACACAGTGCGGCAGCCACAGAACCAACACTTGACACTCGCCAGCAGCCTCTGCCGGAATCCCTCGGTTCCTGCAGGACCCACCTCCTGGTCGTGGCTTTACCAGAAGTACAGATAACCCAGGAGCAAAGCCCAGCCCTGGGGAGGACTGCATGACCCTGAGGCAGCAGCATGACAACAGAAAGGAAGGGGGAGCCTTCCTCTCTCCCTCCGTACGAGACCGTTTCTCCCCTGTGTGATCCGGCTGGGCAGGCGCTAGCTGTGGCACGTGGGGAGCCCCGGAGCTGCCATTTGTGGGTAACGGGACCTGGGAGCTGGGGGTCCATAGAAAGGGTCCTTGGAGAGAGTGTGCTGGGTTGGCTGGTTGAATTTTACTTCACTGATCAGGAAATTCCTCTTGATCCACGATGGGGGACAGAGGTGCCTCTGTTTCTTAGAGTACTTTGGAGATGCTGGGCCGGGGTGTTTGTTTTTAAGGCTCTTTCGTAGAATGTTTTAGCTTCATAACACGAACAGAATTGGACAGAGGATGCAGGTATTCCCTCCGTCTGCCTCTGACCCCACATGTGCGTAGCTTCCTCCATTGGCAGCATCCCCTCCACAGGGCCCGTTCCTTACAACTAATGAACCTGTGCTGACTCACCGTGGTAACCCCAGCCCATAGTTTACAGTAGGGGCCGCTCTTGGTGTTGCGCACTCTGCGGGTTTGGACAGATGTGTGCCCGCCGGTATAGAGGCGTACAGCGTCACTGCAGCGCCCAGAAGTCCCCCGGGCTCCGCCGACCAGCGGGAGCTCGTGTCTGCTCGTGTTCCCTGCGGTTGAGCCGCGAACACGGAGAGCCTCAGGCTCTGTCTGGCTCCCACTGTGTGAGGCAGGAGGCTGTCCTCTTCTGGACCCACCTCCTCAGGGATGTCACGATTCACTCCCGGTCTCTGTAGCTGTCAAAGAGTCTTTGGGCCCAGAAGGTTCCTCGAAACCCGTGGTTCTGTCCCAGGTCTCAGAAGTGAGCCACCGTGGCTGTTTAGTAGAAAGTGTCTACAGCTGATTAACTTTTCTTTTCCCCCAGAATGTTAATTATGACACAGATAATGATGTCATAATTGTGACTAGTTTTTTTTTATATATATAAAACAGAACTTTGTGACAGGAAGAGAGAGAGATTAGCGTTGGTTGTGCTAACAGCTGGCACGCCGTGACTTGGCACGGCGGAGCACCTGTCTGCCCGTCATGACAGTTCTGGGAAGTCAGGATCGTGTTTATCCTGCAGCACAAGGGGGAGGGTCACGTGACCAGATGCGCTCACACAGCTCAGTTCACATCGAGCAGGCCAGGGTTTGAACCCGGGTCTGTCCTGCTTCAGAGCCAACATCCTGTAGCCCTGGTTGCGCTACTAATGAACCTGTGCTGACTCACAGTGGTAACCCCAGCCCGTAGTTTACAGTAGGGGCCGCTCTTGGTGTTGCGCACTCTGCGGGTTTGGACAGATGTGTGCCCGCCGGTATAGAGGCGTACAGCGTCACTGCAGCGCCCAGAAGTCCCCCGGGCTCCGCCGACCAGCGGGAGCTCGTGTCTGCTCGTGTTCCCTGCGGTTGAGCCGCGAACACGGAGAGCCTCAGGCTCTGTCTGGCTCCCACTGTGTGAGGCAGGAGGCTGTCCTCTTCTGGACCCACCTCCTCAGGGATGTCACGATTCACTCCCGGTCTCTGTAGCTGTCAAAGAGTCTTTGGGCCCAGAAGGTTCCTCGAAACCCGTGGTTCTGTCCCAGGTCTCAGAAGTGAGCCACCGTGGCTGTTTAGTAGAAAGTGTCTACAGCTGATTAACTTTTCTTTTCCCCCAGAATGTTAATTATGACACAGATAATGATGTCATAATTGTGACTAGTTTTTTTTTATATATATAAAACAGAACTTTGTGACAGGAAGAGAGAGAGATTAGCGTTGGTTGTGCTAACAGCTGGCACGCCGTGACTTGGCACGGCGGAGCACCTGTCTGCCCGTCATGACAGTTCTGGGAAGTCAGGATCGTGTTTATCCTGCAGCACAAGGGGGAGGGTCACGTGACCAGATGCGCTCACACAGCTCAGTTCACATCGAGCAGGCCAGGGTTTGAACCCGGGTCTGTCCTGCTTCAGAGCCAACATCCTGTAGCCCTGGTTGCGCTGGGCTGTGGTGAGGGCAGCCTTTTACTCAAAGACTGAGGTTTCCCTCGTTGGTGTTTTTCCCCTTCACTCAGAGTGACGACGTCAGGGGTGATGGAGAACATGAAGAAAGTCAAGAAGGTGACCAACGGCTCGGTGGAGCCGCAGGGTGACTGGGAAGGCAGCGCGTGACGGAGCGGCTTGGAGGGGCGAGGGCAGAGACTTCTAATTTATTCGCAGCCCGGTTGGTCAGCGGGAGCGTCGGCCCCTCACGACGGTGACACCACAGAGCTCACGGCTGGAGCCAAGTGCCAGGGAGACCCAACTTCTCACTCTTTCCTGGACACCGGGTGCGCGCTGGTGACAGGCAGCTCACATTCTCCTTCAGGTGGGAGTGGCGGGGAGGGAGTGTAAGAGGAGGCAGGGGAAAGGAGGCCTTTGTTTCTCATTTCTATTTCCGCTTTTTAATTGGGGAGCTCTTCAGGGAGACGCAGTTGTGACCCAGTGTGTAGCAGGGAGTGTTGGCAGATGGGGGACCCTGCCGGCCCGGGAAGGGTCTTCAGGAGGCGAGCTGCTGTCCAGAGGGAACTCGGACTCACAGAGAAGGCCGGGGTGGGGGCTGGGGGCAGGTGTCACTGCATCTTCAGGGAGAAAACAGATGAAGTTATTTTACAAAGAAAATCGAGACTCAGTGTAGCATGAGGAGCCTGCCCCGGGGTTCCTGGCCCTGAGTGTCGCCCCAGACCTTCGTCCCGAATTCTGAAAGTGACCAAGGGCAGCGGTTGTCCGAGGGCCACGGTGTCACCGTCCGTCAGGGCCCTGCTCGTGGCAAACGGTTTCCTGCCTGATGGATGGACAGAACTGTGTTCTTACGCTCAAAAAGCTGCCTCTGCTGGGATTTCCCTGGCCTCCGCAACAGCTCAGGGCAGTGCTGTCTCTGGCGGCCCTGTCCACTCCTCTCACAGCTGCCCCTGCCCTGTGTGATCAGAAGCGGGGGAATGGGAAGGACTTTCCTTCAGGAGCAGCTTGGGGCAGGAGGGGTCCTGTTAAAGCCAACCCTTCAGTCCAAGCAAACTTTCCCTGTGAGCTGGGCAGGACTCTCGAACGGAGGAGCGGCACGGACCTCGTCCCTGTATTCCAGGAGCAGGCGTGTGAAGAAGGGTGTGATGAGTGGTTTTACTCTCGGGGTCTGGGGATGGGGAGCCTCTTTCAGGAATCTCAGTGAGCTTCTCTTCCAAACTTGCAGAGCGTGGAGCTGAGCACGGGTGGGGAGGCACTGCCGCTCCATTCGGAGCTGAGAGGCCTTTGGATAATGGGCCAAGCCCAGAAGGTCTGCTGTGACCCGGGGCGTACCATTCGGAGCTGAGAGGCCTTTGGATAATGGGCCAAGCCCAGAAGGTCTGCCGTGACCCGGGGCGTAGCAGGGCTTGCCGGTCACCTCCTGCCAAGGCTTTGGCTGCCGGGGCCTGAGACGCCGTGTCGGGAGCATGGGGTGCTGGCCATGCAGGTGGCTCCCAGCGCCCGCGTGTGTCAGAAGCCTGAGCCCCGCTTCGCCTCCTGAGTGCCAGATGGTGCCGGTGGCTGGGGGTGCTTCTTGGACCGCTGGCCTGGAAGGGCCGATTAGAAGCCACAAGATTTAGGGGTGCCACTCAGCATCCCCTGTTTAGGAACCTGAAGAGTCTCTACTGAGAAAACTGGTTTTCCCTTCCCTGTGCCCGTCTGTTCCCAGCTGACCATGAGGACACACGCGTCCCTTGTGCGCTCTTTGATATCCCCCCGTGCTCTCCCGGCACGACCTCCATGGGGCTCGGTCCCGGCCCAGCGTGGAGAGGAGCGAGCCCCTGGCCTGACCCTGCCCTTCGCCTTTCCACAGATATTTTTGAGGAGGTTCGTGTGTTCTCCTGTCTTCAGGAGCCAGGAAATGTGCCCTGAGTATTATCTAAGGGACTTTTCTTTTTGAGTTAACTCGGAGCCGTGTGACAGAAGGAAGCGGCCCGGAGAGCGGGGGCATTTTCCCAGACTCCTGTCTTCCTGTGTGTAGACACCATCCCCACACCTCAGGAACGTGTCTCCTGCCGCGGCCCAAACCCCCTCCGGTGCTCCCCTCCCAAGGACTCGTTTGCTGTTTGTCCTGAGAGCCGCTGTCCTTGATGAGGCCATAGACTTCTTGGCAGGAACCAAAGGTTTGAGGGACACCCCCACCTCTCCCCAGTCTCCACCCCTGCCGCCCTGAGGGTCTCCACGGAGGTGTCTTCAGTTCCTGGCCTGGAGACAGGGACGGCAGTGCATGCAGAGGAGGGCGCGCGTGTGGGCAGGCCCTGGACCCCCGCAGCCACGGGAGGGCGGGAGCCCCCAGGCTGGACCATCTTCAACCCCGATGTCTCCCGCTCTGGGCGCCTCTAGGCTCACGGAAGGGCTGAGTTGGCTGCAGTGGTACAGTCCTGACCCTTCAGGAGCAGGACGGTGCAGGTGAGAGAAGGTAGTGGATCCGAAGTGAAAGTCAGGCCACAGCCTTCCTAACAGGTGGGTCGTCTGCCCACCTCCTGTGTTGCAACTGGCAAGAAGGTTTGAAGTCAGGCCGATGAGGAAGGAAAATCAAAGCCCCAGTCCAAGACCAGGCAGTGGTAGTGCACATATTTTAAAATTATTTAAGCTCCTCATTCTGTTCCATAAACATATGGTTGTCCCTCTGTTGCTTGAATGGGCTGTGAGCAGCGCTCAGCCCTCACCCTGGAGTGAGGATGAGGGGTTGGGGTCCAAAGCCAGGTCTTCTCCCCAGCTGACAGCCGCTCGCTGTGGTCTGACGGTCAGAGCCTGCGCGGCCCGTGCTGGGCGCTGTCGGAGCGGTTAAACCCTCCCTCTCAGTGTTGGAGGATCGGGCAGAGAGGATTGTGCGTGTCAGGAGTGATCAGTGGTATTTATAGCTTCGCTTTCTGCCCCTGCTCCCCAAATCTGCCTGTGAGAGACACCCTTGCCTCCTGAGAAACCGGCCGTGGACCAGAAGTGCCACTGGCTGTGAGATTTTAGGAGGAAAAGGATCTGTTTTCCTTTAATAAAGTATGTGTATTTTGCTAGAAAATCACTTTTTGGACAGTAAGAACAATCACTGATTTCTCCCTTTTTTACCTTTTGAAATCGTTGATCTCTTAATCCTGGCTGTTAACAGTGGCCAGAGACTCCATTAGCCCATTTCTCCGTCCCTCGGTGCTGTAACATTTTAGCAGCGGCGCGTCCGCTGAACACACCTGGGGGCCCGTTCTCGTAAGGAGAAGCTGCTCTAGTGTAAAAGATGGTTTCTCAGATCATAGCCTGAGCCCATTTTTCTTTCCAGAAACCACTCCAGAGTAAAATTTACAGGTTCCCCCCAACTCCTTGGACATATCCAGCCAGCGAAGGCAGCACCCAGTCTCTTCATGATGCCACCCCGTGGGGCTGTCAGGGCAAGCGTTGTGCCCTCCTCACGACCCACGTCCCTCTCCGCTCCCCTCGCTCTCCCCTCCTCTTGGCCCAGGCCCGTCAGGCCCACGTGGGCTCCGCCTGGGAGCACAGGCTGAAGCCCTTGGTGCGTTGCGTCGTTTTCTGCCAGCAGCTGCGAGAAGGATGTGTTTTCCAAGCTCAGGAGAATTTTATCCCGAGCACGTGTGATCGCTTTCGACCGTGTGGATGTTCTGCCCCCACATGGAAACGATGTCTTGTTTTAGTCCTCACGGACCAAGGAGCCGTGTCACAGATGCTGGTTTCCAGTGTGAGTGGCTCTGGCCGTCTCCCGGGGCCTGGGACAGTCTGCCCCACACACCCTGCAGAGCACTGGGGCCATTGGTGCTTCCTGCTGCCCAGCAGCTGAACTTCAGAGGAGCCGGGTCCTCGCCCACCCCTCCTCCACGCCTCACCCTTGCTTCCCTGACCCACCCAAACCTTGACAGATTCAGAATTGGCTGAGTCCAGGGTGCTGTGGCCTGCGTCTTTTTCTTCTTAAGAATTCAGTAAATTAATGGTTTTCCCACTGAAGAAGTTAAATTAGATTTTGTCTTGATACTTCTCGGTATATCAGAAACAAACCACACCAGACTTTCTAGAAGATCTGCTCCTTGACTCCGCTTTTCTCCCGGTGTTTTCGGGCAGGAGGTCTCAAGAGCTTCACCTGAGTTGATGCTAGTCCTCGTCACCTCCACCTGGAATGCAGTTATTGATTGGCAAGCTGGACACTCTCCAGCTTCCCCTGGGGCCTCTGCTCTCGCCTGGCGACGCACCCACCCACTCTGCACGGTGTGTGCCTGACAGATAGTGTTTCTGGGACATGGACATGCACCTCCCCTGCAGGGCTGTGTGAAGAACGGAGCCAGGGGAGGGACAGGGAGGTGCCAGAGCCAGGATTCGCTCGTTATCACTCCAGGGACCTTTGGGCTTCTGGCCGTTTGGGAAGGGGGTCCCCGATGAAATCAGTAAAGGTCAAGGTCAGACAGAGAACTTAGCTCACTCCCAAGACAGCAAGCTTGTCTCGAGGCAGGGTCTGAGGTTTGGTGGTGGGCAGGCATATCAGTCAGGGAGCCAGCTGTCAGCCTTCTTAGCATTTAAGACACTCATTACAAAAGGATCCAAAAATCCTGTCCGCACAAGGGGGTTTCTTGACGCCTTAAGCAGCTTCTGCAGATCGTAAAGTTGGATTTACCTGGTCATGTGACCTAGAAGAACTCAGACACATCCAATCGAGAAAATAAGTTTCATTTGGGGGAGAAATTGTCTGTAAATATTCTTTGCTTTCCAGGTTAGTTTGGGATGCAGAGGGAGTTGTCAGTATTGTTTTTTCTTTTTTAAACGCTGATGATCATTGAAGAGTATTTATGTAAACATATAACGGGTGGGGGTTCCGATCAGGGTGATGTAGAGGGTGGATTCTCTTGCTGTGACGCAAACATGTAAAATAAAGATTCTATGGCGGAGATGTATGTTTGTGATCTGAGCAAGTCGCCAACTCCTGACTGCTGTCTCTCCACTTCCCTCGTATCATTTTTTTCTTTGTGATTTTTTGTTCATTAAATTAGTGAATGCCTCCCACTCACTCCTGCTGACAATAGTGACACCTACTAGAGACGTTCCCGTGTCTCAGCAGATCTATGCAGCTGCTTCCGAAACACAGACACGGCTGCAACTCCAGAGGCCGTGTCTTAGGACAGACGGAGGAGCAGCTGTAATTGACGAGGGTCCTGCCTCCTCAGGGGTCGCGGTGCCTTCTGAGCCAGGTGCTGCGCAGTGCTGTCCCTGGAGGGGCTCCAATGGCGGAGGCCTGGGGCAAAGCCCACACCTCGACAGGCTTAGGTCTGCCCGCTTGCGAGGCTCGTTATCCCACGTCAGAATCCAAACAATCCGGACTGCCCTGGTGGTCCAGTGGTTAAGCATCCGCCTGCCAGTGGCAGGGGCCGCAGGTTCCATCCCTAGTCTGGGAAGATTCCACGTGCCCCGGGTAACTAAGCCCGGGGGCCACCAGTACCGGGCCTGCACTCGGGAGCCCTCGAGCTGCAGTTACTGAAGCCCACACACCTAGAGCCGGCGCTTGGCAGCAAGAGAAGGCGCTGCGCTGAGAAGCCCTGTACGGCGGTGGAGAGTAGCCTCCGCCTGCCCCAGCCAGAAGCTCGCACACGGCAGTGATGGCCCGGGGCAGCCCCAGAGAAAGAAATTTAAAAGGAAAATCAGAGGCTATCCAAGATTTTAGGCTAGAGCATTTCTGGAAGTCATCTAGTCCCAACCCCTTATTTCACTAGAAATGTTTTAGATGGAGGTTTAACTTTCATGCAGTAAAATTTACCTTTCAGACATAACAGTTGGATGAGTTTTAACGTGTGTATAAACAGTTCCAGCCTCTCCTTTAACTGAGATGGAATGTTTCCATGACCCCATAAAGTTCCCTGTGCCCCTTCTCGGTCCACACCACCCCCTCTCCACAGCTGCCACAGCCGCTGCTCTGACGTCTGTGCCGTTGTTTGGTCTGTTCTGGAAGGTCGTGTGCTTGGGATCCCCCTTGGGTGTATGGCTTCCTCCATGCAGGAGATGTCTGTGACTTGTCCATTCAGAACCCTGGCTATGGGGCCCTGGACATGGTTGTGTCCACCCTGCACCTCATCCACCTGCTGAGTGTCGGAGCCAAGAGGAGAACCTGGGTCTTCTGACAGCAGCCTTGGGGTAATGAGGGTAGAGTCACGGGCCTCAGGCACTGCTGCTGTGCTGACAGGAACGTTCGAATGACCCTCTGCTCACTCTCACAGAAGCTCGGAATGAAGGCCTCGGGCCCTTGTCCTCTGGCCCAGATTTTCCAGTTACCAGCCTTGCCTCACCCGCAGCCCCTTCTTGACTCTACCCAGGCCTTGGGTTATTAGGGGTGTCTGTGGGATGAAGCCTGAGGAGAGGGGACAGGGCGTTCTGAGAGTGGACAGCTCAGGAGTCAGGTGAGGCTGTCAAGAGTGTGAGGTGCTGAGGCAGCAAGGGGACAGCTGAGGGCAGGTGCAGGAAGGGCCCAAGGACCGTCTCACCCAGTGCATCTCAGACCTGAGCAAGCGTGAGTCCCCCAGAGGGCCCAGGGCTTGTGATTCAGTAGGTCTCCAGGCCCGAGAGGCTGCATTGCTAACAAGCTCCCAGGCAGTGCCGCCTCAGCTGTGCCAGGTCACACCTCGAGAGCCCAGCTCCCTGGTTGAGACCTGCCCCAGGAGTTCATGGAGTGTGTTGAGTGCTCACCTATGCGGACTCCTGGACCCACAGCAGTGAGCTGGAATCCTCTCTGGGCCCACCTGGCAGGGTTGCAGCGGTAATCGGGTGAGGAGGGTATAGGCAGGGGCTGGGGTGCCAGCTGAACCACCCCCCTCCATTGGAACAAGGAGGCTTCCTCCTCCCCGGTTAGAATCACAGGTATCTGAGTTGACTACACATGAACTTCATAGGCTGCAGAAGACACTACCTGGACCCTCTGTCTTGGGGTGCCACTCAGGGGCAGAAAGGCCCGTGCTGGTGAGTCCGAGCCGCATTCTGGTTTCTCTAACGAGCTAGTCAAACAGGGCTGATCCAGATCTGCTGGCCGAGAGCAGCCCACCGCCCCCAGGAGCCCTGGAGTCATCCTGGTGCCCACATGGGCTGCTTCCCCGTGGCAGCCGCCCCCTCCGGACACCCTGCCCTTCCCCGGAATCCGTCAGGTCAGCAGGTGGAGAACTGCACAGTCCCTCAGGCTGTGCGACAACAGGGCTGCTAAGTGGGGTGAGAAAGCGCTGACTTCCCGCAGACCTGCGCTGTCCCCAGCTCGAGCTGCGTGCCCAGCAGGCACTGCTGAACATCCATCCAGCCCTCATGCTGATCCAGCCCTGCACATGGGGAGCAGCTGCCTGCGCAGTTTGGGGGCTGGATTTTATGGGGTTGTGCCCCTCACAGGAACCTCACACTACACCAGTCCTTCCCAGTTGCCAGGGATGCTGACCTTCATAAAAACAGGAAAATGCTCATGAGAACATGCAGAACTGAGCTTGAATCTCTGCATCAGCCATTCTCGATTATGCGTGTAGCGTGCGTCTCATTCAGGTCTTGGGCTCTAGTCTTCCAGGCTCAGTAAGGGCTGAAAGCCCGTAATACTCTAGTATTTGCAGAACTAGAATATAAATAATGTGGCGCCCACTGCCTGAGGAGAGAGCGGTGGCAGGGGATGGAGTGCACGGGGCAGAGTTGAGCATGTCACCGTGGCCCTTACTCCCTCCCCTTCTCCTCCCACCCTTTCCAGTTTAACTGACCCCTTCCCACCAGCAATACAGCTTGTTCAAGTTTTTCCCAAAAAACTTAGGGAAAAAAACTAAAAACTAAGTCTCCCCAGGCTAAGCAGCAGCCCCCACCCCCCACTTACAGGGCAAGCTGCTTAGGTCTGCTGCTTTCCCTCCCAGGCACAGTGCTCGAGAGTCTGCCGGCCAAGACAGGAGGCGTGGGTTCGATCCCTGGGTCAGGAAGATGCCCTGGAGAAGGAAATGGCTACCCATCCCGGTATTCTTGCCTGGAAAATGCCATGGACAGAGGAGCCTGGTGGGCTACAGTCCGTGGGCTCACAAATGAATTGGATGTGACAGCGTGTGCACACATGCACACACGCACGCCCACCTCAGTGCAGTCTGGGTTCCATTGGCCGAAGTCTCCTGCAGTCTTTGAGGCTGGGTTACTACCTGCTGTGACTTCAGCAGCTTACGGCACCGTGGGACCCTCCCCCAGGAGACTTCACCCCCTGCTTGCTTCTCCAGCTGCCTGGTCACAGCTGGCTTCCTGCATCCATCCATATGGTGTTGGCTTCTCGGCCACTGCCCAGCTGTCTTTTCCCGCTCTCTGACACCCGGGATTTTATTTCCAGCCTAGAGCTGCCCTGAGCTACTAATGGCTTATTCAGCTGCCTCTGAAACTGGTAGCTTTTTTTTGGTTTGTTTCTCGCTGTGCCTCGTGGCTTATGAAACTTTTTTTCTTCCCCGACAGGGATTGAACCCAGGTACTTGGCATAAAGAGTGCTAAGTCCTAGCCACTAGACCGCCAGGAATTAATTCCCTTCCTTCCACTTGTTTTAAAGCCACTTCAAAGCCACACTTTCAAAATGAAATTACCATGATGCTACCTACCCCTAATCTTGGTAAATGTGATCCAGGCCAAAAACTTAGGGCCTTACCCTTTTTTGTTGTTGTTCTTTTAAAAAACATTTTATCAGCATATAGTTGATTTACAATATTGTATTCATTTCAAGTGTACAGCAAGTGAATCAGTTACACATACACACATATCCACTCTTTTTTAGATTCTTTTCCCATAGAGGCCATTATAGAGTACTGAGTAGTATTCCGTTACCTATTTTATATATAGTGGGGTGTATGGACCTTGTCCTTGACAATTCCTTTCCTCCCACCCCATCCCAGTCCTGTGGCTCAAGCCCACCCATTTCTCTTTCCCCACTTTGCCAGGCCAGCCCCACACACCTGTCACCTGGATTGCACATCAGCTGGTGCCACCAGTCCTGCCCCACCCGCAGGCTTTGCCACGGTGACTGCCTGCTGTATAAAGCATGGAGACGCAAAAGCAAGCAAGGACGGTACACAGTCAATATACAAAGATCAACTCTTTCTATACACTTGGAATGAACAGTCCATACAATGAAAGTGAAACATTTCCATTTACAATAGCATCAAAAAGAATAAAACAGACAAATGTAACAGACGTGTAAAATTTATACTCTGAAAGCATTGAAAGAAGTTAGTGAAAGTCACTCGGTCATGGCCGACTCTTTGTGACCCCATGGACTATACAGTCTGTGTAATTCTCTGGGCCAGAATACTGGAGTGGGTAGCTGTTCTCTTCCCCAAGGGATCTTCCCAACCCAGGGACTGAACCCAGGTCTCCCACATCGCAGGTGGATTCTTTACCAGCTGAGCCACCAGGGAAGCTCTGAAAGAAAGATGATTTAAAAAGAGTCCCTTGGACAGCAAGGTGATCCAACCAATCCATCCTAAAGGAAATCAGTCCTGAATATTCATTTACTTTGGCCACCTGATGTGAAGAAATGACTCATTGGAAAAGACCCTGATGCTGGGAAAGACTGAAGGCGGGAGGACAAGGGGGTGACAGAGGATGAGATGGTTGGATGGCATCACTGACTTGATGGACATGAGTTTGAGCAAGCTCCGGGAGTTGGTGATGGAGAGGGAAGCCTGGCGTGCCGCAGTCTCGGACATGACTGAACGACTGAACTGAACTGAAATAAATAGAAAGCAATCTCATACTCATGGATCAGGAAACAATATTGTTAAAGAGGACAATACTCCCCAAATTGATCTTAGAATTCAGTGTAATCCTTACCCAAATCCCAGCAGCTTTCTTTGCAGAAGTTCACAATTTGTTCTTCAAATTCATCTGCAGATTTGAGGAATTCATAGTAACAGAATCTGCCTGTAATGCAGGATACCGGAGTTCATTCCCTGGGTTAGGAAGATACCCTGGAGAAGGGAATGGCTACCCACGCCAGTATTCTTGCTTGGAAAATTCCATGGACAGGGAAACCTGGCAGGTTATAGTCTAAGGGGTCACAAAGAATTGGACACAACTGAGTGACTAACACTTTCATGGTAGCCAGAACAATCTTGAACAAAGCTGATGGACTCCCATTTCTCAATTTCAAAGCACACTACAAAGCTGTCATGATCAAGAGAATGTGGTATTGGTATAAGTATGAATGTATAGCTCAATAATATAGGAAGTCCTGAAATAAACCCAAGCATTTATGGCAAGGGTGCCAAAACCAATTCAATCTGAAAAGGACCTTTTTCCCTCCTCAACCAATGCTGCTAAGGAAAACTGGACATTCACATGTAGAAAGTAAGTTTGTAACCTTACCTCACACCATATACCCAAATTACCTCAATAGATCATACATTTGAAGCTATAAAACTCGTACAAGAGAACATGGGGTAAATCTTTATCATCTTGTATTAGGCAATGGTTTCTTACATATGACACCAAAGGCAAGCAATAAAGTAAACTGGAGTTGATGCAAATTAAAACTTACATGCTTCAAAGAGCATCATCAAGAAACTGAAAAGACAGCCCGAATATTTGCAAATCATATATCTGAGAATGGTCTTGTTTCCAGGATGTAAGAAGAACTCTATGACTCAATAAAAAGGTAACCCATTTTTTAAATGTGTGAAAGATCTGAATGGGCGTTTGGCTTCACATAATAATTTCAATGTTCATTTGTGACATGTCTCAGAATTTCATTTCTTTTTAAGGCTGAGTAATATTCCATTTTACAGACATGCTCACACGTACGAGATTTTGTTTATCCATTCATCCAAGATTGCCAGGAGAAATCAATAACCGCAGATATGCAGATGACACCACCATTATGGCATAAAGTGAAGAGGAACTAAAGAGCCTCTTGATGAAAGTGAAAGAGGAGAGTGAAAAAGTTGGCTTAAAGCTCAGCATTCAGAAAACAAAGATCATGGCATCCGGTCCCATCACTTCATGACAAATAGATGGGGAAACAATGGAAACTGGCTGACTTTATTTCTCTGGGCTCCAAAATCAATGCAGATGGTGATTGTAGCCATGAAATTAAAAGATGCTTACTCCTTGGAAGGAAAGTTATGACAACTAGACAGCATATTGAAAAGCAGAGACATTACTTTGCCAACAAAGGTCCGTCTAGTCAAGGCTATGGTTTTTCCAGTGGTCATGTATGGATGTGAGAGCTGGACTGTGAAGAAAGCTGAGTGCCAAAAAATTGATGCTTTTGAACTGTGGTGTTGGAGAAGACTCTTGAGAGTCCCTTGGACAGCAAGATCCAACCAGTCCATCCTAAAGGAGATCAGTCCTGGGTGTTCATTGGAGGGACTGATGCTGAAGCTGAAACTCCAACACTTTGGCCACCTGATGCAAAGAGCTGACTCATTTGAAAAGACTCTGATGCTGGGAAAGATTGAAAGCAAGAGAAGGGGACGACAGAGGAGATAGTTGGATGGCATCACTGACTCAATGGACGTGAGTCTGAGTAAACTTTGGGAGTTGGTGATAGACAGGGAGGCCTAGAGTGCTGCAGTCCATGTGGTCGCAAAGAGTTGGACATGACTGAGCAACTGAACTGAAGTGAACATGATCAGACTGCACCCAGATCTGTGTATTGGATCACATCAGCGTATTGATAATTACAGCACAAAGGAGCGATGTGAGGGACTTCGCCTGCTGCCTCTCACATCTTCTCTATCCCATACTGGAACCTCATGTTTCTCAGACTTGTGGTGTGGGTGAGACTGACCCCATACTCCCAGCTCTAGGTTTGAAGCTCTCAACTGGTTTAGACGGATCAGCACATCCCTTGTCTCCCCACCCCACCACACAGATTGGTTGGCAGGGGAGGAAGTAGGTCACTTTGAGCAGAAAGCAAACACCAAGTGGGCTGCCTAGACTGCCATCTGCAGCAGGTTCGAGAACCTCCGAGCAATGGTCCAAATGCTGAGGATGCGAGCCAGAAATGGAGAGGGGAAACCCAGATCCTCTCTGAGCCTGTACACCTGGATCAAGCCTTGCCTAAAGGCAGATCCTGCTGGATTCCTGAGTTACATGGGTCAATAAAGTTCCCTTTATGCTTTAGCCCGTTTTGTTTTTGTTCAGTCAGTTGTGTCTGGCTCTTTGTGACCCCGTGAATCAAAGCATGCCAGGCTTTCTTGTCCTTCACCATCTCCTGGAGCTTGTTCAAACTCATGTCCATTGAGTTGGTGATGCCATCCTACCATCTCATCCTCTGTCACCCCCTTCTCCTTTTTGCCCTCAGTCTTTCCCAGCATCAGGGTCTTTTCCAGTGAGTTGACTCTGCATCAGGTGGCCAAAGTATTGGAGTTTCGGGTTCAGCATCAGTCCTTCCGATGAATATTCAAGGTTGGTTTCCTTTAGGATTGGCTGGTTTGATCTTTAAAACTGATTTCCTTGGTTTTCAGGAAAAGCTCGTTTACGCCTTCTGGAATTCGCATGCAGGCTCTTTTGCACACCCTGCATATCGGTGGCCCTCAGTAGTGAGACTCCAACCTTAGCCTGGTCCAGGCCTCATAAAACCCATTAGCAGGTGGCCTCATGGATTTTCAATCGTTTTACCTCCTAGTAATGAGTCTCTCCAGGCCCCTATGAACCACTCTTAGCACAGAGCATCCAGAGGCGATGCCAGGTGATTCAGACAGAATTATTAACAAGACTTTATTTACTCTTCCAGAGTGGCCTGCTGGGAAACTCAGCCATGCAGCAGACCAGGGAGAACCTCGGGCCACACGGGCAGTCAGGGGCCAAGTCCTTACAGGGCCTCCCTGCCACCCCTTAGACTGCACTGACTTCCACGGTCTTCCAGGCTAAGGGCCAAACCTCGCCCTTGGAGACAAGTCACCTCCGAGCCAGCAGCCCATTTGGAAGGAGGTGAAAGTGACACCTCCCTTTCCCTCTGGCTTGCTGCCTTCAGTGTCCCCAGGCCCCAGGCTCCAGGGGCGCTCTGACTCCAGCAGGGCCCTGCTGTCAGCTGGGTGTTGGCAGGTGTCCTTCAAGTAGAGAGAGGAGGCAGAGAACCACAAGAAGCAGCAGCTGCTGGGCTAGGCAGGAGGTGAGAGAGGCCACTTCCATGGACCTCCCGCCCCCAGCCTGGGAGCCAGCCAGCTGCCAGCGATGTGGTGCTTGGGTGGGTATGTTGCTGGATGCGGTCTCGGAGTGGAGGTGGTGGGGAGGACGGATGTCCCCAGCCCATATTTAACCCACTGGGGCTTGGCAGGGGCGGGCTGGATGTCAGCCCTAAAAGCAGTTGTGAGTCAGGGGAAGCAGAGGCATTCTCTTATAAATGAAGGTGCAGAGAGATGGGGGGTGAGGAGCCAGAAAAGACAGTTCTGGAGCTCTACCTCCAAGCTCTCGGGCCTGTGCCCCCACCTCCCAGAGTGGCTGGTCCTACATCCTAATGTATGGCATTCTGCCTCTCTGTTCCCAGAATCCAAAGACCTCCTATGACCCCACCTGCCCCGCCCAGTGGGTTGGGCTTCGAAGGGCAGGCAAGGACCCCGTGCTGGGCATAGAGCCCTGGGTCAGGCATCCTGGGCCAGCGGTCAGTGAGGGAACGTGGCCGGGGGAGAGGGCACGTGGTCTGCACATTGACATGTTAGTGGTGGCCCAGCGGCCGCGGAGACTGCGGGCTTTCAAGATGCACAGCTGATGATCGTCCACTGCTTGCTGGACCCCAAGAGGTGATGTCAGGCTGCTTCCCCAAAACGTCAGAGGCCAAGCAGATGCAGCCCTCCTGGCCCCTCAGAGGTTTTGGAGGACGAGGCTTTGCAGAGGTGGCGGTGCTCACTTATTCATGCCTCAATGTGTGCGTGCATGCCAAGTCGCTTCGGTCATATTGGACTCTTTGTGACCCCATGGACTGTAGCCCACCAGGCTCCTCTGTCCATGGGATTTTCCAAGCAAGAATACTGGAGTGGATTGCCATTCCCTTCTCCAGAGGATCTTCTCAACCGAGGGGTCGAACCGGGGTCTCCTGCATTGCAGGCAGATTCTTTTCCATTTGAGCTACAGGGATGACCTACCACGCCTTAGCAGGTAGTCCCGAATCGTGTGGAGGCCCTGCCTTCTGCCAGCACTGGTGGGCCCTAAAGCCGAGCAGTTACAGAAGATGGGTCTCAGCAGAGCACACATGTCTTTGTACTCAGATTTCAGGATTTTAAAAATCTTTATTTAGTTTTAAAGGCATTTATTTTTAATTGAAGGGTAATTGCTTTTATCCTGGATAATTGTGTTGGTTTCTGCCAAGCATCAACATGAATCGGCCATAGATGTACCTACGCCCCCTCTCTCTCAAACCTCCCCACCGCCTCCCACTCCATCCCGCCTCTGTGAGTTGTTTCAGAGCCCCCTAGTTGAATTCCCAGATTTCAGAATGTTTCTGTACCACATAGTGAACTCACAGGCCAGGGATCAGACAAGCTTGACTTGAATCCCTATGGCCAGAGCTGTGTGACTGAGACCCAGCTCCTCAACCTCTCTGGGCCTGGTTGCCTGGTTAGGCAACCGCAGGATTTGCCGAGGCCCATGAGTTGGCACTCCGGAAGCACCTGGCACACGGCCTGGCACACAGCAGCAGCGCAGTGAGCAGCAGCTGCCTCTGTTACCACAGGACTTGCTCTTCACCAAGTTCAAGTCTGGATGCAAGAGATGCTGAAGGACTCTATGAGATGGCCAGGTGTCCCGCTTGCACGCTGGTCGGCTCCGATGCTTCAGGACCGAGCCCCAACTTGGAACTCTTACAGCACCCATTGTCACAGCTGGAAGGGACCGTGAAGCTCCTCAGTGTACCGATGGGAAAACTGAGATCCGGAGAGCGAGAGCGATTGTCCAAGTCTATACCAGAAGGAGCTTGGTGGGCCTGGAGCCCAGGATAGTGGCCTGGGCAATATTGTATTCAGTGCACGGTCAGCCTCAAGGAGATGGATGGATCTAATATCACGGCCGAAGAGGCATCAGGGGCTGAAGGGTCACCATCCCCATTCATCACCGTGGTCTGAGCTTTTGCTGGATGGGGCCCCGGCCAGGCAGCAGTGCCAAGACACAAGCAGTGATGCCCTCACGCAGCTGCTGGGTTGGCGCAGAGGTAACTGCTGCGTGGGGGCCGGGACCCTGGGAGAGCTGGGCCAGGCCCCAGCGACTGTCAGGCTCTCTCCCAGAAAGTGTCTCTTGGATCTGCCCACAGGAGTCATGGCTCCTGACACTGGCTCTGGCCCTCCTGAGGACAAGGAGGGGCTGGGCCTGGCTCAGAAACTAACAAGTGTCTCACTGATGTGCTGAGGGTGGGCCAGGGGCGTGGGCAGCTCGCTGGCACCCAGGACGGTCACGGGCCCCAGGGTTTGTGTCTCCAGGAGAGCTGTCCCTCTTCCCACTCCTGCTCTGAGCATGTCCAAGCTTGGCCCCGGAGAGCCCACTGGTGTCTGGAGGCTTCACCATGCCCAGCAGAAGCCGCAGGACCCAGCCCCTGCCCCGCAGAGAGAAGCAAGCCTCTGTCTGCCTTTCTCCCATCTGCAAGGAGGGCACATTGGCCTGGTGGGCTTCAAATAGAGGCTACCAGTTTTGAGGATTCTCAAACGCAGTGGTGGCTGGCATTCGGGATATCTGTCCAGCTCCCCTTCCTGGAAGGTGGACCTCTGAAGCTGGAACTATAGGACCTAACCTTGCTGGCCAGGGCTGATTGGACCAGGCAAACACTTGACTCACTCAAGCTCATCAGATCCTCTCTCGGGACTGGGCTTTGTGACTCAGCCTGGTGGGCAGGAGGGAATAGAAGGCTGAGCTGGGCAGCCGGCACGGGGGATACTGTCTGCAGAGGCTGAAACATCCCCCTGAGAAGCAGGGTCCCGGTCATCATCCACTAACTCGAACCCCATTCTTCTGGAAAACACATCCAGTTTACTTGGGAGGGAGACCCCTCCCTCCTGGAGTGGGGGCAGCTGCCCTGCCCATCCCCCATCCAGTGTGGTCCCCAGAAGCCCAGTGTGGCCATCACGCAGTCTCTCTCGGGACTGGAGTTTGCACAAAGGGCTGCAGAGTGGGAGGAAGAGGCCAGAGGACACCCTAGCCTGGAGACTGGCTTCCTTGCCTCCGCTGCTAGCTCCCACACCCTGGAGACTGGCTCCTGCCCCTCCGCAGCCGGGTCTCAGGTCGTGCCCTTGGGTCCTTGATCGCTTCTGTGTGTACAGACACCGCTGGCTCTGCTACCATCAGTGGGCTTCCATCTCTGGGATCTGGGGGCTTGGGAAGAACCAGCACTGCCCCAAGGCTGCCCTGACCGTGAGCGCCCTAAGTGCCTGTTTTGCTTCAGCTGGGTCAGGGACAAGCATGGATTTCTGACCCTCCTCTGATCCCGATCCTCAGTGTGGTTGGCAAGGGCAGGGGAGCATCAGCCAGCAGACCGGTCCCCTTTGCCTGGGCGTGAGGCTCACCGTGGGACAGTAGGAGTGTGCATGTATGTGTGAGTGTGTGTGTGTGTGTGTGTGTGTGTGTGTGTAGCTACCCGCTTGTAAGAAGCACCTCACTCGAGATCCTTACAGAAAGCTTTCCTGGGGAGGTGAGGTTCAGAGAAGCTCTCCCAGGCTCGCGGGGCAGAGGCTGAGGACTAGAACACTGCCTGTTAACGCAAGCAGGAGCCGCAGTCATTGCAGGAGCAAAGAGCTCCTTTCTCACTTCCCCAGGCGCCCATGAGAACTGGAGAGGGAGACCTCTGTCCCCAGGCAGGTGAGCTCTGCACCCTCTTCTTGTTCACAGAGCCACTCGTTCAGCTGCTCCTGAGACAGACAGCCTCGCCTTCCGCCCCAGGGAAGCCCCACTGCAAGGCCCATAAGCAGCCCTGAGGAGCAGCGGGCTCCCCAGGGACCCACCATCCCAACTTAGGAGTGAGGAGACCGAGCTCAGAGGGGCTCCAGGCCCGACCCTACAACTGGCATTCACACTCGGTTCAGGGTCCTTTCCACTGATAGTGGCATTAAATGATTTCTTGTTTCCTTTGTCAATAACAATAATTATAATGTTATCAAAACATATATTATTATGCATCAAAATAATAATGTGGCTCAGTGGTAAAGAATCCACCTGCCAATGCAGGTGACACAGGAGACACAGGTTCTCTCCCCGGGTCGGAAGATCCCCTGGAGGAGGAAATGGCAGCCCCCTCCAGTACTCTTGCCTGGGAAATCCCACGGACAGAGGAGCCTGGTGGGTTACAGTCCACGAGCTCGAAAAGAGTCGGACACAACTGAGAGACTCACGCACATAATAATAGCCAGTCTTTACTAAGGAGTGCTAAGTATCTCCATACATCACTTAGTTCTCCTAACGATTCTGTGGGGAGGTGGTATTTTCATTATGCCCACTTTCCAGATATGGAAACTGAGGTTTAAGGAGTTTAAGTGGGCTTTCCTCATAGCTCAGCTGGTAAAGAATCTGCCTGCAGTACAGGAGACCCAGGTCCGATTCCTGGGTTGGGAAGATCCCCTGGAGAAGGAATGGTAACCCATCCGTCTCACCTCTTCATGACATCATTTCTCCCATGGAAGTCCGAACTTGTAAAACAATGGGCTCTTCATGGTCCTTTATTCCATGGGACTTAAAAACATAAGCATGAACATGCTGAAATAAAACAAATGTCTTTTCCTGCAGGACTTCTCAGAGACTTTAGTATGCTAATATGCCCTGTTAGATGGGAAGCCCCTGCAAAGCATTGGACGAGGGAACCCTTTTCCCCACTGAGACTGTTTTTTCTGCAGGAGATCCTGGATTATATATTTTTGACAATTATTTTTAAATTTGGGGAAAAATATGATTTAAAACTACTTAATTAAGACACCCAGGGGCTTCCCTGGTGGTCCAGTGGTTAAGCCTCCATATTTCCACTGCAAGGGATGTGGGCTGGCTCCCTGGTTGGGCACCTAAGATACCACAAGCCACACGACATGGCAAAAAAAAAAAAAAAAAAAAAAAAACCTACAGTGAGGAACACTTTTTGTTTTCAATCTCACAGTTGGCATCATCCTAGGATTTTTGAAATTTTTTGTGCTGTTAACTGATCTGTCTCATATAAGCAGATTTCCATTCATGCTAGAATTTAGTATTGGACGGGATTCCACGGTATGGATGAATGAATGCCTCGTTTTCTTCGATTTGTAAGTTGTTTCCATTTTGTTGTTGTTGTTGTTGTTAGAAATGCCGCTACAGTAGCGTCTTTGTAGCTAGACACTTGTACAGAGCTCTAATTGTTGACTTCGGATAATTTCCTAGAAGTGGAATTGCTGAGTCAGAGAATATGGCTGTTTGCTGCCAAAATGCTCTTCAGAAAGGTTGTACCAGCTCACACCCTGCCTGGCAGTGTTCAGATGCCCGCTTTCTCACTCCTTTGCCAACACTGGGTTATGGGCATCGACTCTTTTTTTTTTTTTGGTTTTGTGTGCTTCTGGTGAGTTGTCAGGGACAGCTTGTGTTGTCCTCCTGTTTCCTCTTTGAGTCCTTTCCCTGATTTCTTTATTTTTTATTATTTTTAATTGGAGGATAATCATTTTACAATATGCTTTTTGCCATACATCACCATGAACCGGCCATGGGTATACATATATCCCCTCCCTCTTGAAGCCCATCCCTCTTCCCTCCCCACCCCATCCCGAGCACTGGGCTCCCTGCATCACGTATCAAACTCCCACTGGCTACCTATTTAACATATGGTAGTGGGCACGCTTCAGTGCTGTTCTCTCAAATCATTCCCCCCTTTTTCCCTCCAATTGTGTCCAAAGCTATGTTTGTCATGTTCTCATCTCCTTTGCTGCCCTGCACGTAGAATCATCCGTTCTACCTTTCTAGATTCCATATATATGCAGTCCCAATTTCTATGGAGGTTTTGAGGGCTCGTCTTTTTATTAGCTTGAAAGTTCGGTTTTGGTTTTTTTTTTGGCCTCCATATTTCTCAGCACGTGGGGTCTTATCTCCCTGAACAGAGATTGAACCTGTGCCCCCTGCATTGGAATCTCAGCCTCTGGATCGCCAGGGAAGTTCTGAAAGTTCTTTTTCTATTTTTCATTTTATTTACTTTTTGGCTGTGCTGGGTCTTTGTTGCTCCGAGGGCTTTTATCTAGTTGTGGCGAGTGGGGGCTCCTCTCTAGGTGAGGTGCTTGGGCTTCTCATTGCAGCGGCTTCTCTTATTGCGGAGCGCAGGCTCTAGGGCGGGAGGACTCCAGTTGCCCCAGTTCCCATACTTTAGAGCATGGGCTCAGTATCTGGGGCTCGGGCTTAGTTGCTCTGTGGCATGTGGGATCGTCCCAGACCAGGGATTGAACCCTCTCCCCCACACTGGCAGGAAGACTGTTTGCACTGAATCACCAGGGCAGCTCCTTAAAGTTCTTCATAGGTTAGAGATATTAATTCTGTTGTGAGCCTGTACAAAGCATTTTGGATGCTTGTAAATCCTTCTCCCATGAGAAGATCCACTACATCTATGAGATGGGAAATGATTTGCAAAAGTCACAGTGCGTGGGGCTTCCCTGGTGGCTCAGACGATTAAAAAAAAATTTTGATCTGTGGCATGTGGGATCGTCCCAGACCAGGGATTGAACCCTCTCCCCCACACTGGCAGGAAGACTGTTTGCACTGAATCACCAGGGCAGCTCCTTAAAGTTCTTCATAGGTTAGAGATATTAATTCTGTTGTGAGCCTGTACAAAGCATTTTGGATGCTTGTAAATCCTTCTCCCATGAGAAGATCCACTACATCTATGAGATGGGAAATGATTTGCAAAAGTCACAGTGCGTGGGGCTTCCCTGGTGGCTCAGACGATTAAAAAAAAATTTTGGGAGACCTGGGTTCAGTCCCTGGGTCAGGAAGATCCCCTGGAGGAGGAAATGGCAACCCACTCCAGTATTCTTGCCTGGAGAATCCCATGGACAGAGGAGTCTGGCAGGCTAGAGTCTATAGGGTTGCAAAGAGTCGGATACGACTCAGTGAGTAACATTTACATGACACTTTCACATGGTACATAAGGAACGTGATCAGGCCTGGACCTGGGCCTCAGGATGCCTGCTCAAGGCTGGGGGTTCAGTGGGTCCCTTCCCCTCCCCTCCATTGGGCCAGATTCCAGCAGACCCCCGCTCCTAGCAGCTGGCTGCACCTGTGCAGCCCTCGCTGGCATCCCCCTGACTGATGGAATGGAACGGACTTTCTCCGGACACACACACCTCCTTATACCCCTCAGACTCCTTTCTACATGGGCATATGGAACTAATTTGATTCTTCTGTATGCACTGGCTTATGACCTGCTCCTTGCCGGGCTCCCCCTCCACCAGGGACCCACTGAGTCCCTTCCCTCCTCTCACTCTCAACCCCCATCTAGTCAGTGGGCCTGATTCCCTGGCTCCTCACTGGCCTCTGTTCCTCATTGGCCCTCTCCAATCCATAGCAGCAGAGAGGAACCTCTGAGGTGGAAATCTGGTCATGAAATCCTGGTTTGTAGCCCAGCTACACATTTTTCTTCACCTTAAACACCAAATTCCTGTGGCAGAAAGAACTGGAACCAGTGCTCTCATGAGAACAACCAGGGCCTCAGAGAGTGAATCTGAGTGCTGAGTCCAGCATGGTTCGGGGTAAGGCATAAAACTGCAGTTACAAAATAAAATTGTATAAACCTAGATTATGTGAAAATAATAATATAACAAAATCAGGTAATATCCGGTGGTATAAGTGAGCCAAATTTCTCTTTTTTCAAAGTGGGACATTAAGAGATTACAGATAAGGTTAATAAAGCAAGGAACACCAGTATATGTTTATTATCTAAAATAATACTATTAAATATCAGAAAAATATGCTTAAAAAGGAATTGGTTCAAAGTATCTACTTCTGGGATGAAGTGCTGAGGGAAGGGAGGCTTTTATTTTTCATTTTATGACCTTTTATATAATTTAATTTTTAACCATGCACCGTTAACTTTTAAAACAACATACAAAGGAAGTGAGGAGAGGGAATAACTTGCTCAAGATCACACATGTGATGGAGCCTCATCCTAACCCAGATTCATCTAAGTGTAAATCTGGTTCTCAAACTTGAATGTACATCAGAATCCCCTAGAGGGCTGGTTAAAACATAGCTTGTTGGACCCCATCCCTGGAGTTTCTGACTCAGTAAATCCAGGGAGAGGCCTGAGAACTTGCCTTTCTAATCAATTCCCAGGTGATGGTAATGCTGCTGATCCAGGAATTACACTGTGAGAACCACATACTACATCATAAGCCCCATATTTTTAGGTCAACAATTTGAGGAAATAATTATTTTTTAATAATGTCATGAGTTTTGACCACAGTGCTTTGGCTCTTGTCTTTTGGTGGGGGGTTTAGGCGGAAAGATGACTGAAAGAGGAGTGTGGATTTGGTCTTTCCACTTTAGCCTCCACAATCGCAATAGAGAATAGGAAATCCTTTGAGCCAACCTACTGCTTAAGTAATTTTGCCACCAGGAAAGCTGGCTCTGTCTCCAATTATCTTGAGTTTCTGGATTGCCACTTATGAAGTCCATGTAATAGCCAGGCTCAGAAGGGACACCTGACCCTACAGACTGAGAGAAAAAAAAAAAGGAATTATTTCAGGATTAACATGTGTTCACATAAATTCAGTGACCGGCAAGAGTGTTTACCATGTCACTATGGAAATCTCTGGGCAATCTTAACAGCACACAGAAGGGTTCAGAGTCTAAGGTGTCATACTGACAACTTAATTTAAATGATGTAAAACCTCAGTGTTATCATCTTAGCTGTGCACAAAGCAGATGCTAGGAAACATCACGATCTTACAAATACAGTATCCATCTTAGCCCTTTTCCTCTCTATTATGTCCCCTCATTTCTCTTTAAATAATGAGACATTTGGTCACTGACTTTTTGTTATGTATGTCATCACTTTCTTGTGGAAAATACTACCCTTCACAAAACAACTCACATCAGAAAAGTGAATGTTTTCATCTATTGTAAAACATGCTATAAATTACTGAATTTAGAGGCCTTATATCTAAAAGGAGGGCATGTAAAAATGTCATTGGCAGTTTAGTAAAGATTAGTTCAGCACATTTACTCTGATTAGCACCAAGGGCTTCACAAACATTCAGACATGAAATGCCAATAAAACAATTTCTTTATAGAAGCAAATCACTTTAGAAGGTGCATTAACTTCCTTGAACCACTAGGCTGCCAATTAATAATGGATTGCCTCTTTGTGCTTATTGGCGACAAACTGCAGATAATGCTACCCCAAAGTGTTTGATACATTCCCAGGGGGCAGCATTCAATAAATCATCATCATTGTTATTTGTTAGATTTATAAAGTTGCCCATTTCCTAGCCTTCTGCATCAGGGAGCTAGTACAAAACTCAAAGCGTTTGCAAATAAATAAATTGAAATCATAAAATGTTATCGGTGGTTTTTTTTGGTAGTCTGTTATTAAGGTAATGCTACATGCTGGTAACAAGAGAAAGTATAATGTAATGACTCAAATACTATAGAAGTTATTTCTCTAAAACCTATGTTCTAAAAGAATTATCCCTGACCAGCAGGTGATTGTTCTCTGTCAAGGTTAATTTTTTAAAATTGAAGTATAGTTGATTTACAATATTATAATATATTAGTTTCCAGTGTACAACATGGTGTTTCAATGTTTTTACAGATTATACTCCATTTAAAGTTATTATAAAATATTAGCTGTATTCCCCGGAGAAGGCAATGGCACCTCACTCCAGTACTCTTGCCTGGAAAATCCTATGGACGGAGGAGCCTGGTAGGCTGCAGTCCATGGGGTTGCTAAGAGTCAGATATGACTGAGCGACTTCACTTTCACTTTTCACTCTCATGCACTGGAGAATGAAGTGGCAACCCACTCCAGTGTTCTTGCCTGGAGAATCCCAGGGACGGGGGAGCCTGGTGGGCTGCCATCTATGGGGTCGCAGAGTCCGACACGACTGAAGTGACTTAGCAACAGCAGCAGCTGTATTCCTTGTGCTGTTCATATATCCTTGTAGCTTATTTATCTTATGTACAGTAGTTTGTGCCTGGCACTTCCCTACCCCCATCTTACCCCTATCCTCTTCCCTCTCCCCACTGGTAACAATAATTTGTTCTCTATACCTGTATGTCTATTTCTGTTTTGTTCTATACATTCATTTGTTTATTTTTTAGATTTCACACATATGTGAAAAAAACAGTATTTGTCTTTATCTGCATGACTTATTTCACTAAGCATAATACCCTCTAGGTCCATCCATGTTTTTGCAAATGGCAGAATTTCATTCTTTTTATGGCTGAGTAATATTTCATTGTACACACACAACATCTTTAACCGTTCATCTGCTGATCAACTGTTAGCTTGCTTCCATATCTTGTCCGTTGTATGCTCTTAGGAACATTGAAGTGCATGTGTCTTTTCAAGTTAGTGTTTTTGTTTTCTTCAGATATATACTCAGGAGTGGAATTATTGAATCATATTTTAGTTCTATTTTTAGCTTTTTGAGGAATTTTTATAATGTTTTCCACAGTGGCTGCACCAACTTACATTCTTACCAGCAATTTATGAGGGTTCCTATATCCTCGCCAGGATTTTGCTACATGTGTTCTTTTTGATGACAGCTGTTCTGACAGGTATGAGGTGATATTGTGATTTTTACTTGCATTTCTCTGATGACAGTGATGCAGAGCATCTTTTCATGTGCCCATTGACCATATGTATATCTTCTTTGGAAAAAAGTCTATTTGGGTATTTTTCCCATTTTTAATTGATTTCTTTTTAATATTGAGTTGTATGTTATGTTTATATGTTTCAGATATTAACCTCTTATTGGTCATATCCTTTGCAAATATTTTTTCCCTTTCAATAGGTTGCCTTTTCATTTTATCGATGGTTTCCTTTGCTATGCAAAAACTTTTTAAGTTTAATTAGGTCCCATTTGTTTATTCTTGCTTTTGTTTCCTTTGCCTTAGGAGATGAAATGGCAACCTGCTCCAGTTTTCTTGCCTGGAGAATCCCAGGGACGGGAGAGCCTGGTGGGCTGCCACCTATGGGGTCGTACAGAGTCGGATACAACTGAAGCAACTTAGCAGTAGCAGGAGACAGAGCCAAAAAAAATATATTGCTACAATGTATGTCAAAACAGTGTTTTGCCTTTAATTTCTTCTAAGAGTTTTATGGTTTCCAGTCTTATATCTAGGTCTTTAATCTATTTTGAGTTTATTTTTCATATGATGCAAGAAAAATGTTCTAATTTCATTTTTTTACATGTAGCTGTGCAGTTTTCTGACCACTACTTATTGAAGAGACTGTCTTTTCTCCCTTGTACATCCTTGCCTCCTTTGTCATAAATTAATTGACCATAAGTGTGTCAAACTACTGCACAATTGCACTCATCTCACACGCTAGTAAAGTAATGCTCAAAATTCTCCAAGCCAGGCTTCAGCAATACGTGAACCGTGAACTTCCTGATGTTCAAGCTGGTTTTAGAAAAGGCAGAGGAACCAGAGATCAAATTGCCAACATCCGCTGGATCATGGAAAAAGCAAGAGAGTTCCAGAAAAACATCTGTTTCTGCTTTATTGACTATGCCAAAGCCTTTGACTGTGTGGGTCACAAGAAACTGTGGAAAATTCTGAAAGAGATGGGAATGCCAGATCACCTGATCACCTCTTGAGAAATCTGTATGCAGGTCAGGAAGCAACAGTTAGAACTGGACATGGAACAGCAGACTGGTTCCAAATAGGAAAAGGAGTACATCAAGGCTGTATATTGTCACCCTGCTTATTTAACTTATATGCAGAGTACTTCATGAGAAATGCTGGGCTGGATGAAGCACAAGCTGAAATCAAGATTGCTGGGAGACATATCAATAACCTCAGATATGTAAATGACACCACTCTTATGGCAGGAAGTGAAGAAAAACCAAAGAGTCTCTTGATGAAAGTGAAAGAGGAGAGTGAAAAAGTTGGCTTAACACTCAATATTCAGAAAACTAAGGCTATGGCATCAAGTCCCATCACTTCATGGCAAATAGATGGGGGAAATAATAGAAACAGTGAGAAATTTTATTTTGGGGGGCTCCAATATCATTGAAGATGGTAGCTGAAGCCATGAATTTAAAAGACGCTTGCTCCTTGGAAGAAAAGCTGTGACCGACTTAGACAACATGTTTAAAAGCAGAGACATTACTTTGCCAACAGAAGTCTGTCTAGTCAAAGCTATGGATTTGCCAATGGTCATGTATGAATGTGAGAGTTAGACAATAAAGAAAGCTGAGCTCCAAAAAATTGATGCTTTTGAACTTTGGTTTTGGAGAAGACTCTTGAGAGTCCCTTGGACTGCAAGAGGATCCCACTAGTCAATCCTAAAGGAAACCAGCCCTGAATATTCATTGGAAGGATTGATGCTGAAGCTGAAACTCCAATACCTTGGCCACCTGATGGGAAGAACTTACTCATTGGAAAAGATAGAGAGTGAAAAAGTTGGCTTAAAGCTCAACATTCAGAAAACGAAGATCATGGAATCCGCCCACCACCATCCACATTGATGACTGTGACCTCCCAAAGGTCCCCATCTTCATCCTGCCTGCCTGGCGTCAGTGCTCAGCAGCCCAGGGATCCAGGTGAGTATCAACAGATTCCTGAGTCTGACCTCATCTCCTGCCTCTTCTATACTCTCCAAGCCTCACTTCGCTGCACCCCTGCCAGGCCACCCAGAGGCCAGCTGGGCTCCACTTCAGGGCAACCCCTCCTTCAGGTCCTTGTTCAAACAGCACATCCTCAGTGAGGTCTCCCTGCTAGTGAACACCCACCACTTCCCCCTCCAGCACTTACCATCTCCCTTCTCTGCCTTACTATGTTTTCACCTCTGACATTATATATTTTACTCATGAATTTTATGTTTATATCACTCTCCAACACGGCAACCCACAGTATTCTTGCCTGGAGAATCCCAAGGACAGAAGAGCCTGGTGGGCTATGGTCCATAGCGTGGCAAAGGGTCAGACACAACTGAAGCGACTTAGCACAGTACAGTACTCATTAACTGTGTGCTCCCCAATAGAAAGAGTTTTGCCTCTATCTTGTGGGGTCTGGCGCATAGTAGGTGCTCAGTAAATATTTGCTGAGTGACCATTTGTGAATCTGGGAAGCCCTAGGAGCCTCCCTGCCCCCACAGGCATTTTTGTGCCTGGTTCACGTCCTTTCATGGCATTCATTATGAGTGTGACTTGGGGACCACTGCGGGGCAGGCAGAGGAGAAGGGGGTCCCTGAGCTCCCTGAGGAAATGGACCACAGTTTTCCCCTGAATCGAGTACTTTTTTTCCCCAGTAAGTGACATCTTTTAAACATTTACTTTTATGTATTTATTTGGCTGCACCAGGTCTCACTTGCGGCACGTGGGAATTTTAGTTGCTGTGTGCAGACTCGTAGTTGCAGCATGTGGGATTAAGTTCCCTGACCAGCGATGGAACCCCAGCCCCCTGCATTAGGGCGCAGAGTCTTAGCCACTGGACCACATGAGGAAATGGACCACAGTTTTCCCCTGAATCGAGTACTTTTTTTCCCCAGTAAGTGACATCTTTTAAACATTTACTTTTATGTATTTATTTGGCTGCACCAGGTCTCACTTGCGGCACGTGGGAATTTTAGTTGCTGTGTGCAGACTCGTAGTTGCAGCATGTGGGATTAAGTTCCCTGACCAGCGATGGAACCCCAGCCCCCTGCATTAGGAGCGCAGAGTCTTAGCCACTGGACCACCAGAGGAAGTCCTTTAATTGCTGCAGCTGTCACTGCCGTTCCGATCTGGCCTTAGTGCCTGTATTGGCTGCCCCTCCTCCCAGACAAGACACAGGCCGGGCTGGTCAGCTCCGAGACCCTCCCTGGGGTCTATTCTGAGTCAGTCCTTGCAGTTGAGACATCCTGCTCCCAAGTCTAACCCAGGTGCCTCCAACTGTGGGCCCAGATCTTGGGGTCCATGCCCTCCCCATTTTCTTGACAGAATGAACTCCAGGAGGCCAGCAAGTCCTCTTGGGCCAGAGACCCAGGCAAGGCCTTCAGGGGAAAAGCTGGACTGGATGTATCTGGAGGGAGGAGGAGGCAATTGGAGGGGCTGGGAAGCAGGATTCCTGTCTCCCCAGTTCCTCTGGGCTCCATGGATCCCCTGAGGTCTGAACACTGTGCCAACATGGGATGAAAAGAGACCAAGCCCAGCACCTCATCCCCTCAGGCCTAAGGGGAGGCCACTCTTCCTGCCTCGTTCTGTCCACCGCAGGCCCCCGTGCTGGTGTCCCTCCTCCGCCAGCCCCTCCCTCCTTCACAGAGGATGGCTGAACGGCCATTGCAAGTCAGGGCCTTCTAGGTGCTGGAGATATATCTACAGGTAAGACAAGACTCCCTGGGGAGTGCGGGGAGCGGAGGGGCGTGGGGATGGTACTCTAGCGGAGGGGACAGCAAACCATGATGAAAAAATCTGCTAATGAAATCTGTGATAGTTGCTAAAGAGAAAAACAGATGAAGCTGGGGAAGGGGGAGGAGCGATCCCATTACACTGACACTGGAGATGAGGTGGCGGGGAGGCCCTGGAGATGCTCCCTCACCATTCACTCCCTGCTCGGCAACCGTGGCCTCTGTCCCTGCAGGTGAAGCCCTGGCTACCAGAGGGGACAGCAAACCATGATGAAAAAATCTGCTAATGAAATCTGTGATAGTTGCTAAAGAGAAAAACAGATGAAGCTGGGGAAGGGGGAGGAGCGATCCCATTACACTGACACTGGAGATGAGGTGGCGGGGAGGCCCTGGAGATGCTCCCTCACCATTCACTCCCTGCTCGGCAACCGTGGCCTCTGTCCCTGCAGGTGAAGCCCTGGCTACCGGTCTGGGCCTCAGCTCAGGCCCAGAGCGCCCCTCCACACTGAGTCCAGAGATGCAGAGATTTGACCCTGTTAAATCGAGGAGGCCCAATTGAAGCGACTTAGCAGCAGCAGCAGCAGCAGCAGCTCCTTGGGGAGAGGGCAGGCCTGTCCCCACCGGCCCTCGCCCTTCTCACTCATCATACCCCCGGGATGTGCACGTGCCAGAGGGGCTCTCTCTCCTGGGCTCAGGCCTCCTTCCCTCCCCAGGTTTTCGGGGCCTTGAACACGTTCCCAGCCACCTTGAACCCCTCTCTTCCTCCGGGCTTGGAGGTCACCTTCCCCGGGCCGGTAGATACCCCCACCACCACACGTGCCATCCTGCGGAGCCCTGTGGTCCCCTCTCCCGCCCCTCGCCCCGTGAGGGCTGGGACCGCGCCTGTCCTGTTCCACGGCATCCCCAGCGCCCCACAAATCCGTGTCGAATGAATGAATGTCTCCGGGCCCAAGCCTGGCCTCATTCAAGTCAGATCTTCCGGGCCCTCCCCGGCCCGGCTCCGCCCTGGGTGGGGTTGGGTGCGGGGGCCGGAGCGCCGCGGATCTCCGCCAGGGAGGTGACGGGGGTGGGGGGTGACCTCGCCCTCCCGGCCCGGGGACCGATGAAACCGGGGGTGGGGGGGCGCCCCTCCGCCGGCCCGGCTCGGCGCTCACCGGAGACGCCAATCCGCCGGCGCAG
>SJYC01045811.1:0-43324 GCA_006408675.1 Madoqua kirkii
TCGGGGGTGGGGGGGGTGGGGGTGGGGAAGACTTGCCAGAGAGCTGACGGCAGCGAAGGGTCCTGGGCACCCTCTTGGCTGCAGGACTTCCAGGCTGATCTCTCCTCTGGCCCTGATCTCACCTTCCTGGCTTCCATCTCTACTTACCAGACTGGGAAGTGGGTTTCTGCAGCCCTAGGTGATCTGGCCCTGCGCATCCTGTAACCATCTGGGGCATTCCTGAGAGGAGGGTCTACCCATCTCAGGGTAGATGGGTACCATCTCAGATGTCGATAGGTCTGTCCCAGTGTGTCTCTCTCCACTTGTCCAATTCCACACCTCTCCAGTTTGCTCACATCTCCAGTTTCTCCATCCCAGACTTCTCCCTTCCCTGCAAGCCTCTGGGAGACACCCCTGGCACGCCAAGTGTTAATGGCGCTGGGTCCTGACCCACAGAGGGTCTCTTTTGGGGGATTTCAAGAAAGACTGCTGAGGGGTGAGGAAGGGCTTCTGCCTGGGGGACCTGACTGGGAAGGGGGCAGAGATTCTGGGCTTGGGTTGGAGTTCAGAACCCATGCCTGGGCAGCTCTGCGCCCTCCCTGGAGGTGGCAGGCTGACCACCAGCTGCACCCGCTGATGGAGGCTCCGCTTCTGGTGGTGCATTGCACAACCTCTGCTCCCCGCCCCCAACCCCCTTCCGCTGATCTGAGCACGCTTGCAGGTCTGCCCGAGTCCACACTTCCACTCCGTGCCCCTTGGTTCCCCGTGTGCTTGGAATGAAGCGGATTTTCCTGAGTGGGTGCTCTTCCGCTAGAGGTACTGGCTCTTCTCCAGTGGAATTCTGCAGCACGGTGCTCACATCCCAGCAGCTGCTCCTTGAAGGGAGTGAGGCTTGGAGGACTCCATCCTTACTGCTCTCACCCTCTTTCTGGGCTGGGCAGGTGGTCCTTTCCAGTCCAGCTGCGGTTTTGTGAGGTTTGCTGGGCCTTCCTGCAGGCTCCGTCTGGATGTGACCCATAGCTGTCAGCAGGCAGGCTGCGCGGGGGCTCTTTCCGGGCAGAGAGCACGGTGGGCTTCAAAGGAGGGGTGGGCTTGGGTGCTCCAGGGTGTCTCCGTCATGGTGGGGAGCAGGGGAGGTGCCTGTGAGCTGAGTGAAGCCCAGGTTCCTGCTCCTGGAGCGCGTCACGTGGCAGGCTCCTTGCTTTGCTAACGTGTCGTCTTCACAGTGGTCCCAGGACCCAAGATCCCACAGCACCCCTGTCACCAGGCGATGCCAGGACTTGAACCCAGGGCTGTCCGGCTCCCAAGTTATGCCCTTCGAGAGACCTCAGAACTCACCCTGAGAAATCCAGAGAAGCTTCTCCTCTTTCCAGTTTCTAAGCTCATGTTGGTAGACTCGGATGGGAAGGTCCTGGGGAGGTCATTTTGTCTACTCCCTCTCTCTGGGCAAATCTAGCAACTTCGGGAGAAGTTGAGTCAACAAGGCCTTGTTGGGAACCAGCCCCGTGGTGCTGGGCTGGGCCAGTCTATTTTTAAAGGCCTTTGGAGACCTGGAACAGTTTCGCTGAGGGAGTGAACGAGCTGGGTACTTTTTCTCAGGAGCTCTTACTGGGTTTGGGCTGATGGAGAAGGTGGCGGGCTCACAGGCCTTCTGTCTGTCTCCCTTGCCGGTGTCCCCTTCCCTAGAGCACGCCCTTCCTTCTCTGATTGTGCTGGCACTTAGTAGGGCCACAGGTCTCTATTGAATGAAGAACCTCCCAGCAGGAACAGCAGAGAAAGCCTCCAGCCAGTTCTAAAGCCCCCACCTGGGCCTCCTGGTGACAAGGCGTGGAGCTATCTACTCTTTGTTCAAGGGATTCTGTGTTTTGTACGGGGTCCAGAGAGGAGCGCTTAGGGAGGACTCTCAAATGTTAGAATCTCCTGGAGAGCCCCAGTTAAATACCAAGGTGCCCGGGTCTGGTTGCCTCCTAGGTTTCCGATTCTCAGAGTCTGAGCTGGGCCCAGGCACTTGTCTCCTTGACAAGTGTCTGTCATGCAGACCTTAGTTCCGAGGATTCCTGGCTCAAGACCCACAGCTGGTTCTGGGGGTCCCGGCATGTGTCAGCATCACCTGGTGGCCTAGGCTACCACCTTGGGTGACCCACAACCCTCTGCCAAAGGCTACAGGGGACCCTCAGGGGATCCCCAGATGTCCACACCTCAGTCAGTGCCAGTTGCCATCCTTGGTGGGGAGCCTCCTGTTTTTGGAAGAGACGATCTTGGTGGGGTGTGTGTGTGTAAGCAGGAGGCAGTCTTGAAGCTCCCACTATGTTGCCCTCCCTAGGCACATCTGGATTCAGCCTAGCTGAACCGCTTCTTCATTCAGCCTTGACACTGCAAAGCAGACTTTATTCCTCCCCTGCATGTAAGATTTTGTAAGTCATCAGCACCGTGTAACTCAATCCTCACCCCTTTCCACACAGTTCACATTCAGGGGCAGCAGGAGGTTTGCAGAAGGTGCAGGCCCTACCCAGCTGGAACTCATCAAACAGTGCTCGGTGTGGCCAGCAGTCTGGTTTCTATGAGGTCTGGCCCGCTCGTGTCCAGCTTGTTGTTGAGGCTGTGGTCAGCCCTGCGTGCCTAGGCTATGGGACAGGCCAGCTCTTCACCTAACTGAGCCTCAGTTTCCTCATCTGCAAGATGGGTGTGCTCATGGTACCTGATTCCCAGGGTATGTGACAAGGGAACAAGATAATTTGCACACAACATGATACAAGGTGAATGGTTGTTGCTATTTAGTCTCTCAGTTGTGTCTGACTGCTTTGTGACCCCATGGACTGTAGCCTGCTAGGCTCCTCTGTCCATCAGATTTCCCAGCAAGAATACTGGAATGGGTTGCCATTTCCTTCTACAGGGGATCTTCCTGACCCAGGGATCAAACCTGCGTCTTTTATGTCTCCTGCGTTAGCAGGTGGATTCTTTAAGCCACCTGGCTCCTTAATGTGTGACACACACTTGTCAAGGATTTAGGATACCTGTTAGTGATCATAATTAACGCATTGTTTTGACTATACAGTTCAACTTCATTCTGAACTGGTCACAAATATATCTTGTGAGCAAAGTACCTCTCATCTTTCTGCAGAGGAATCTCCCATGGCCCTGGTCTTTGTGCCTGGCATTCAGGAGGCGTAGAATGATGAGACTTTGCGTTGCCCGAGTCTTAGCAGGTTCTTGTACTGCAGCAGTCTCCCTGCCCCCTCCCCCCAACTTGTTAATTTTGAGGCTGCCCTGATCTACCATTCCCTGAATGCTCACTCTGTGCCGGGTGCAGAGATGGAGATGTGAATGAGAGAGATGTAATTCCTGCCCTCAGGTGGGAACCAGGCAGGTCATCGGAAAGCCGAGCTGGTGGGGCTCAGGCCATTTGTTGTGGTCTGAGCTGCCTCCATTTAAAGGCTTCTGGACCCAAGCCAGCCGGTTCCAAGAGGCAGAAAGCTCCACCCTCTCCCCCTTTCTTCCCTCCTCACGGTGCTCACCGCTCTCCCCACGGACCCTCTTTCCAAGACTCAGAGGAGGTCACCTCTCCCTGCCATTCTTGGTTGGCCCGGGCTCTGCTTTGCCCTGGCTCGCCAGCCTGGAGCCTCTTTGGCCTTTTCCCTGATGCCTAGAATGTGGAGGGAGGAGCTGCTGGCTGGGCCTTTGGGGGAGCCAGCAGCTAAGGCCTCTGCGACCCAGAGCAGAGAAGGGAATCCCAGGGGTCTGGTTGAGAGATGCTGGTTGTCACCAGTCTCTCTGACTTTGGGAAGGGTCCAAGAGGGTCCCTTCCTCCAGGGTAAGGGATACTCTCTGAGGGTTACTTCCCCCTCCCAAAGGGCTTGGCCAGAGAGGGCAAGACATTGCCTTGGGGGAGGCAGAATCTAAGCACTTGTCTTAAGATAAATGAGCAAGTCGGGGTGTGGAGCGCCCCACCACCGGGCAAAGGATAAGCCACTCAGGAGAAGGAAGGCCCTTAGGAAGGAAGGTGGCTTCTGCAAACCCTCTGTATCCCATGTGCATGCGAGTAAGACCCAGGAGGTTGCTCCCTGACTCCACTGAAAACTAAAGAGAGCACCAGCAGGAGGAATCGAGGTTAGACTCTTAACACGGGGCTGGGCCTTTGGGCAAAAAGTTGCAAGTCCGTTGTAAACTCTGTATCCTGGAGAATGGGGCTGGGTCCTCATTCACGCTCTCTGACCTTGGGCGAGTTGCTCACCCTCTCTGAGCCCAGTTTGCTCATCTGCAATACCTGCCCAAGTGACTCTGTGGGTCTAAAGGGGAGAGGGCTTTGAGGTCCAAGCATGGGCTAGAGGGGAGCGGGGTGGGCAGTGTTTAGCCAGTCTCTGAGAGGGCCGTAGACCCCCGGGGCCAGATGTGCTGGGGTTCTGGCCCTTTCCTTGGGCAAGCCTTGTCTCTTGGAGCCTCACTTTCCTCTGGAAAACAGACATCACAGGGGCCCCAGGGTCGGAGGATTTAGCACGCTGCCGGCTCTGGGGGGGACCCTTTAAACCTCTCCCGGAGGCAGCTGGTCCTTGGAGGCAAGTCCTCTGTCATCCTGAGCGGGATATTCTCACTGGTTTACATTCTGCCCCTTAATGAGAGAAACAGAGGCCAGAGAGGGGCAGGATGCCCCCAGGGCCCGGGCTACCTGCAAACACCTCTTCCAGCTTTCTGCCTCCTCCAGCTCCACCCGTCAGCACCTCCACCCCAGAGAGTTCTGGCATCTCACATCTCACAGTGTCAGGGAAAGCTCTTTCTCCTGGTGGCAGCCTCGGGACTGGACCGGCCTCCTCTGCTCTCAATGCCAGGCCTGAGCTCCTCTGGGGCCGACATGGCTGGCTGGTGCACGGACCTCGTGCCATCCCTCACCCAAAGGCCATAAGAAGGGACTTGGACATTTTCTGAGGTGGGGTCCATGGATGGAGGTGGTGGAGACGTTAGATTTGGGTTTAGATATCATTTTGGCACACAGTCCAATGAATGGGGGGCTTCCCAGGTGGCTCAGTGGTAAAGAATCTGCCTTCTAATGCAGAAGATGCAAGAGACAAGGGTTCGATCTCTGGGTCGTAAGACCCACTAGAAAGGAGATGGCAACCCACTTCTACTCCAGCTACTCTTGCCTGGAAAATTCCATGGACAGAGGAGCCTGGTGGGCTACAGTCCATGAGAGCGCAAAGAGTCGGCCGCTACCGAGCACGCATCTTTACCTTTTATCAGTGAGTAGACTGGAGAAGAGGGTTGCAGTCAAAGCTATGTGATCATGGGGATGAACTGGGGTTTCATCAGTGCGGGTGATGTAAAGGACAGATCCTGCGTGTATTTAGGAGGAAGACTCAATAGGACTTGGTACATAGGTTTCATTACCTTGTGAATTTGAGATTATATACTCTTTAACTTTTAAAACTCTGACAGTTGTGAATGTTTGCCCACATCATTAACTGCTCTTCTAAAACATGATTTTTATATGATGCATCATATAAGTGCAGCATATTTTATTTAATCCCTGGCCGCTGGACAAGTAGATTGCTTTTTTCTCCCCAGTGTAAACAATGCTGTGACAAGCATCTTTGTACCAAATCTTGGCATAAACATCTCTGTAGTAAATTTTTGTACATGTCTCTTCGTGAAGATAAATTTCCCCAAATGAAGTTGTGGCATTACAGGCTGGAAACATCTTAAAAGGCTTTTGATTGGAAAATTGTTCAGTTGCTCTCCACAAAGTATCAATATGTTCCCATTTATATTTTCAGCAAAAGTGGATGAGGGAGTGCCTATTTCCCTGTATCCTTGCCAGCACCGAGTATTATTGTTTTCTTAATAATTGCCAGCTTGATGAAGAAGAAAAAAGTAGCTCACTATTTCAATATTCATTTCTTTGATTACTATAAAATAAAACCCTGGAATCTTTGAGCTAGAGGAGACTTTAGGGTCATGTAGTTCAATGTTCTCATTTTACTAACAGACCAGTCGAGTACCTGAAATATGAAATATCTCTCTCAAGGCCACATGGCAAATACACAGGGCAGGAACCTAGGAGGGCTCATTCCCGTTGGGTGCTTCCCATGGTGCCACGATGAGTTGGTCTTTGGGGTGCAGATGAGGATGTCATTGAAGTTGATGGGGTTCATATTGTTCTAAATCTCTCTTGCTCTCAGGTAAAGAAAAATAAACAAACAGAAATTTAAAAAGAGATTCTTTGTTATTATCGTTATGAGATGAAATAGTTTGCATCGCATGTGGCCTGTCTACCAGGGAAGAAAGTGAGAGTGTTAGTTGGTCAGTTGTGTCCCACTCTTTGCAACCCCGTGGACTGTAGCCCACCAGGCTCCTCTTCTGTGAAATTCTCCAGGCAAGAATATTGGAGTGGATTACCATTCCCTTTTCCATGGGATCTTCCTGACCCAGGGATCAAACCTGGGTCTCCTGCTTTGCAGGCAGATTCTTTACCACCTGAGCTGCAAGGGAAGACAGGGCAGAGATCGTCATCAGTTAACACGCCAGGTTTCTAGATAATGTGAAATTGGGGTCAGATTCCCAGCCAGGGGTGGGACAGCAGAGTGGTGAGGGCTCAAGGGTAAGTGTGTTGGCCGTGTATCCCCAGGGAGCCCCCCACTTCTCTGAGCTCTGGATGCCTAGTGTGTGCCCTTCAGCAGGCACAGGAACCGATGCCAGTAAGTGCCAGTAATTGACCTCACAGGATGGAAGCTGATTGGCCATCAGAATCAGGGGACGGTTCCTGGCCACCCCCCTGGGAGGTCACAGGGTAGAGTGTCACAGGCCCTTGACTGAATTGGGAGTGAGTGGCGAACGCAGAAGACTTCCGTGTTTGGCCTGGCGGGTTGGTGGCTAGATCGTTCTGGGAGGTCGGGAGGGTGGGCCGGCTCCTGAAGGCTGGGTTTTAGGATCCTGCGTGGATGTGGGCCTGGGGGACTGGAGACACACCTGCCTGGGGTTCTGTCCCAGAACTGCTGCAGCCTGGACAGTGGCTGGAGTCGCTAGCCCCTTCTGGGCCTCGGTTTCTTTTTCTATACGGTGTTCAGATTGCCAGATGGTGGGATTTCCTCAGGGGAAGCCCCTCCTACCCCCATCCTGGGTCCCAGGGATGGCACGTGTTTGGGCTCTGGCGTCTGATGACTTGGCTCGGCCACAGGCACATCCTTCCTCTCCTGATGCCTCCGTTTTCTCATCCGTGAGCTGGGGATCATAAGCCCCCCATAACACAGGGTATTGTGTGTGAGGTCAGACACGGCGGAGACACTGAGTTTGGTGGCCCACTCGGTGCTCAAGATAAATTTCCCCAAATGAAGTTGTGGCATTACAGGCTGGAAACATCTTAAAAGGCTTTTGATTGGAAAATTGTTCAGTTGCTCTCCACAAAGTATCAAATGTTCCCATTTATATTTTCAGCAAAAGTGGATGAGGGAGTGCCTATTTCCCTGTATCCTTGCCAGCACCGAGTATTATTGTTTTCTTAATAATTGCCAGCTTGATGAAGAAGAAAAAAGTAGCTCACTATTTCAATATTCATTTCTTTGATTACTATAAAATAAAACCCTGGAATCTTTGAGCTAGAGGAGACTTTAGGGTCATGTAGTTCAATGTTCTCATTTTACTAACAGACCAGTCGAGTACCTGAAATATGAAATATCTCTCTCAAGGCCACATGGCAAATACACAGGGCAGGAACCTAGGAGGGCTCATTCCCGTTGGGTGCTTCCCATGGTGCCACGATGAGTTGGTCTTTGGGGTGCAGATGAGGATGTCATTGAAGTTGATGGGGTTCATATTGTTCTAAATCTCTCTTGCTCTCAGGTAAAGAAAAATAAACAAACAGAAATTTAAAAAGAGATTCTTTGTTATTATCGTTATGAGATGAAATAGTTTGCATCGCATGTGGCCTGTCTACCAGGGAAGAAAGTGAGAGTGTTAGTTGGTCAGTTGTGTCCCACTCTTTGCAACCCCGTGGACTGTAGCCCACCAGGCTCCTCTTCTGTGAAATTCTCCAGGCAAGAATATTGGAGTGGATTACCATTCCCTTTTCCATGGGATCTTCCTGACCCAGGGATCAAACCTGGGTCTCCTGCTTTGCAGGCAGATTCTTTACCACCTGAGCTGCAAGGGAAGACAGGGCAGAGATCGTCATCAGTTAACACGCCAGGTTTCTAGATAATGTGAAATTGGGGTCAGATTCCCAGCCAGGGGTGGGACAGCAGAGTGGTGAGGGCTCAAGGGTAAGTGTGTTGGCCGTGTATCCCCAGGGAGCCCCCCACTTCTCTGAGCTCTGGATGCCTAGTGTGTGCCCTTCAGCAGGCACAGGAACCGATGCCAGTAAGTGCCAGTAATTGACCTCACAGGATGGAAGCTGATTGGCCATCAGAATCAGGGGACGGTTCCTGGCCACCCCCCTGGAGGTCACAGGGTAGAGTGTCACAGGCCCTTGACTGAATTGGGAGTGAGTGGCGAACGCAGAAGACTTCCGTGTTTGGCCTGGCGGGTTGGTGGCTAGATCGTTCTGGGAGGTCGGGAGGGTGGGCCGGCTCCTGAAGGCTGGGTTTTAGGATCCTGCGTGGATGTGGGCCTGGGGGACTGGAGACACACCTGCCTGGGGTTCTGTCCCAGAACTGCTGCAGCCTGGACAGTGGCTGGAGTCGCTAGCCCCTTCTGGGCCTCGGTTTCTTTTTCTATACGGAGTTCAGATTGCCAGATGGTGGGATTTCCTCAGGGGAAGCCCCTCCTACCCCCATCCTGGGTCCCAGGGATGGCACGTGTTTGGGCTCTGGCGTCTGATGACTTGGCTCGGCCACAGGCACATCCTTCCTCTCCTGATGCCTCCGTTTTCTCATCCGTGAGCTGGGGATCATAAGCCCCCCATAACACAGGGTATTGTGTGTGAGGTCAGACACGGCGGAGACACTGAGTTTGGTGGCCCACTCGGTGCTCCTTCTGAGCGCATCACTGGTGACGGGGGCCCCGTGAGTGACTCTTGAGGATCAGAGACTCTCACTGCGGCGAGAGTTGGGCCTTAGATCATGTCTATGGGATGCAAGCCCAGGTTAGGGTTCATGTGTTTGTCACCCACTCCTCCCGGGAGCTCTGTGTGGTCCCCCCTTTACAGATGAGGAAACTGAGGCTCAGGGGACCGCAGCTGGCCCAGGGCACACACCTGGTGAGTGATGCATGGGGGAAATTGACTCTGGGCCTGGAGGAGGGGTCCTGTGCGGCTGAGGGTGGGAGTGCACAGAGACACTAAGGGCATGGGTGTGGGTGAGCGTGGGTGACCGTGGGCACTGGGAGTGGGTGTGCAGCCCTGGCTCACGTGGGCACACACCAAGTGCGAATGATGGGGTTGCAGCGTGTGTCAGGAGTGGGTGAGCGGCATGTCGGTGTGTGTGAAGGCAGGTCTGAGCAGGTTGTGACGTAGGTGTGTGGGGGTGGGGGCGGGGGCACTTGGGTGGGAGGCAGAGACAGGCTGGGGCTGGGCTAGAACTCATTGCTCAACTGTCTGCCTCAGGGCCAGGTGACGTGGCTGCCACGCCTCTCCCTTTCTGCCCTGCCCTTGAGGTTTTGGTCTCTGGGAGCCCCCTGCCCTCCAGCTGTGGGGAAATGTCATTGGGAGGAATGACAGTAAGGATGCATCATGTTTACCAAGTGGGCACTTGGTGCCAAGCATGCTGAGTACAGAATTCCCTCCTGTGTTCTCACTGCAGTGAGAACTATTGTGTCCATTTTACAGATGAGGGAAAGAAGGCCCAGGCAGGCTCAGGGACATGCCTAAGACCGCCCAGCCAGTCAGCGGCCAAGATGGGGCTCAGGCTTAGACTTAGACCTTTATCTTGCCAAAGCCATGCCCTTCCCACCCTGTGCCAGCGTCCCATCTCTGTGAGCCTTATAACCTTGGAGCTGCTGCTGCAGGTAGTGAGTGTCCCATCAGTGGAGGCATTCAAGCAGCTGCCGGAGTATTGGACAGTGCCAGGTGTTCCTGGATGCCTGGGCTGGATGGGAGGTTGGATGGTGGGGTGGTAGGATCCTTCCAACTGGAAACACACACAGCCTACTGATCTTATTTATTTTTGGCCGTGCCACGTGGCTTGCAAGATCTTAGTTTCTCCATCAGGGATTGAACTCATACCCTTGGCAGTGAAAGTGTGGAGTCCAAAGTACTGGACCGCCAGGGAATTCCCAGCCCCACTGGTCTTGCTGTTCTGATTTCTGCAGGGGACTGGAGGCAGCCACGCTTGGCTTCCCCTGGGGCAGAGCTGAGGCCTGCAGGAAGGTGGCAGGAGAAAGGCTGGGACAAGTCCAGGGAGCCCCACCAGGAGCATGCATGCAGTGGGCAGGGCCACACCCCTATCTCTGAGGCTTTCTTAGCTCTGCCCCATCCATGGGGGGCCTTGGCTTCTGACTTTGTGTGGACCCTGTGCTGACCTCAGGGAAGCCTCCCAGCCTGTGAGCTCTGGAGCAGAGCTCCCCACTATTTTGGTCTCTGGGAGCCCCCTGCCCTCCAGCTGTGGGGAAATGTCATTGGGAGGAATGACAGTAAGGATGCATCATGTTTACCAAGTGGGCACTTGGTGCCAAGCATGCTGAGTACAGAATTCCCTCCTGTGTTCTCACTGCAGTGAGAACTATTGTGTCCATTTTACAGATGAGGGAAAGAAGGCCCAGGCAGGCTCAGGGACATGCCTAAGACCGCCCAGCCAGTCAGCGGCCAAGATGGGGCTCAGGCTTAGACTTAGACCTTTATCTTGCCAAAGCCATGCCCTTCCCACCCTGTGCCAGCGTCCCATCTCTGTGAGCCTTATAACCTTGGAGCTGCTGCTGCAGGTAGTGAGTGTCCCATCAGTGGAGGCATTCAAGCAGCTGCCGGAGTATTGGACAGTGCCAGGTGTTCCTGGATGCCTGGGCTGGATGGGAGGTTGGATGGTGGGGTGGTAGGATCCTTCCAACTGGAAACACACACAGCCTACTGATCTTATTTATTTTTGGCCGTGCCACGTGGCTTGCAAGATCTTAGTTTCTCCATCAGGGATTGAACTCATACCCTTGGCAGTGAAAGTGTGGAGTCCAAAGTACTGGACCGCCAGGGAATTCCCAGCCCCACTGGTCTTGCTGTTCTGATTTCTGCAGGGGACTGGAGGCAGCCACGCTTGGCTTCCCCTGGGGCAGAGCTGAGCCTGCAGGAAGGTGGCAGGAGAAAGGCTGGGACAAGTCCAGGGAGCCCCACCAGGAGCATGCATGCAGTGGGCAGGGCCACACCCCTATCTCTGAGGCTTTCTTAGCTCTGCCCCATCCATGGGGGGCCTTGGCTTCTGACTTTGTGTGGACCCTGTGCTGACCTCAGGGAAGCCTCCCAGCCTGTGAGCTCTGGAGCAGAGCTCCCCACTGTGCAGTGTCCCCTGCTTTCGGGGAGCCCGCAGACCGGGGGCTGGGAAGCTGATCGGGGGCAGCCTGAGGAGGGGCAGCCCAAGGGTGAGGCCGTGGAGGCCCAGAGCGCCCCGGTCACCCTGCCCTGCCCCTGCCTGGCATGGGTGGGGTGCGTTGGGAAGTGTCTGTTGGACCAAGGAAGACGCGGAGCCCTCACGGGGGCTCAGAGGCACAGTGACACAGAGGACCGCAGGGTCTGGAGGCCAGGTCCCGGGGCCCTGGGTCGCCGTCCACAACTTGAGGGCTGGGACAGGTCTGGAGGATTTAGGGGTCTGTTCAGAGCCCAGCCTGGAGCACAGTGCAGGCCTGTGTGTGCCTCTGGGGAAAGCTTGGTTTTCCCAACGTGCTTGTCCACGTGTTGCTTTGTTTTGCTCCTCCGATGACCCGGGGGGGCCCCATCTGTGCCCTTGCCCTGCCATCTGATGGGGGTGGGGAGTTGCCAGGGAGTCAGAGTCTGGGATCCCCATTCCAGCCCACGACTTGCCGTGGCCTTTGGTGGCGCCTCTCAGGGTCTCTGTTCCCCATCTGTCTCTCTCTAAGATGGGGCGTCGCCTTTTCTCAGCCCCAGGGAAGCCTGACCGACCGTGCCCCAGGGAGGCCGTGCTCCCCACCCCGGGAGCCTGGCGGGGTGCTCGGGATGGGTGCAGGCCAGCGGCTGGCTCTGGCGCTCCTGCTCTCACGAGGTGGCCCGGAAGCTGGCGGGGCGTCCAGGCCACACTGAGCTCTGGATTCCCTGGCAGGGGAGGAGGAGGAGGGCAGGGGAATGTAGCCTTGAGGAATGTTTAACCCAAGGCAGAAATAGCACTCTGCTTTCTTTTTTCATTCCAAGCTTGGGTTTTCAGCTAGGAAGTGGGCTCAGAGTGCCATTCTCTCTCTCTTCAGCCTCTGGCTCCCCAACTGCTCCAGGCTTCTGGGGGCAGGAAGTGGCCTCTTTTTTTTTTTTTTTTTTAAACTAGGAAGCTGCTGTGGGAATCAGAAAGGACCCTGGATTTGGAGGAAGGCAAAGTTGCCGTCTCTGGGTTCACACAGAGTCGGACACAACTGAAGTGACTTAGCAGCAGCAGCAGAGTTGGTTGGGTTTACAGCCCCAGTTCTCTACTTCCACTGAAAAAGACCCTGATGCTGGGAAAGATTGAGGGCAGGAGGAGAAGGGGACGACAGAGGATGAGATGGTTGGATGGCATCACCGACTCAATGGACATGAGTTTGAGCGAGCTCTGGGAGATGGTGAAGGACAGGGAGGCCTGGTGTGCTGCAGCCCATGGGGTCGCAAAGAGTCAGACACAACTTTGCGGCTGGACAACAACCCCATCTCCCAGGCCTGTGATCCCTTGCACCTTCACACCTGCTTTCTCTTCTACGGCTGGGGGAGGAAATGGGATCTGAGATCTAGGGACCTGGTGGGGGTTGGGGAGGGGACAGGATTTGAGATGTCAGTAGTGTCAGGAATTTCCCCTGAGGGACCAGCCGGGCCTGGATACAGCGCCCAGCTCCTCTATCAGCTTTGCGATCTTGGCCAAGCCCTTTCTACGGAGCCTCCTCACTTTGTCTGTAAAATGGGGCGGTGACAATAGCGCCGTCTCCCAGGGTGGTGGATGGAATGAAGGTGGAAAACGTTGGCAAGAGGGCCTGGACATCCTAGACTTGAAAACCCTTCTCTGAGTCCTGGGGGCCTCACACGTAAAATGGGAAAACGCCCCCCGCTGCGGGCCTGCAGCCAGGTGACATGAGGGTCCTCGCCAGGGATGAGTGCCCACTAGGACAGCTTTTCCTTTGATCCTACCGTTTGCCTCGATCCTCTGACCCCAGGGCCCCCTACCCCCGCCCACACTCGGCTTAAACCAGGGCCCGAGTCCCCTCCACAGAGGTCCCGGGGCCCAGCCAGTGCCTGCCCCAGATCTGGCGATGAGAACACGAGTAACCCGCCCTGCTTCCATCGGGCTGTGGGCACCTTGTGGATGGGACCACGTCTGGTCTCACGGTTCACTGCTTCATCCCTGGTCCTCGGACAGAGCCTGGAACACGTTTGTCGGAAGGAAGGAAACAAACCCATCAACGCACACGCTAATGGATGAAGGACGTTTCTTCTCATCCATCTTGAGTCTTTGCTGTTCCTTTGTCTGGCCTCCTCCCACCTCCTGGTGGAGTGATGGGGGGCTTGCCACATCTGGGGGAGAAGTGGGCCTCAGAAGGCAGGTGCTGGGAGGCTGGGCCTCAGCAGGTCAGGCCTAGCGAGGACCCCAGCCCCTCTCTCCTGCTGGGGCTGGGGAGACGAGCAGGGGGTCCAGCCAATCAGCTCAGCCCCTCCTTTGAGGCCCCTCCTGCCCCTGCCTCTTTGTAGGAACCACAAGATTCCTGTTCAAAGGCAGGAGATGGGGCTATTTTTGGCACTGTGGGGGAAAAAAAAGAATGCTTCCCTTCTGTTCAAAGGGAAATATATGGTGTGTGTGCTGGGCAGACGGAGAGCTTGGTGGAGCTCAAAGCCTCTGCTGGTGGGGAGGGGGTCCTGCCCCCGGGTCCCTGTGACCCTGCCACTCTCCACGGCTTGCTAGCCCACACAGGCACATTGGGCAGCTATTGTTTCCTTGCTAGGCCTAAGCGGAATGGGATCTTAATTAAAACTAACAGTAGTCGTCAAAATAAAGGAGAGGAGCCTGCCAGCTGCTCCCACCTTGACGCGTGTGTCCTCCACCCTGGCTCTGTGGAGGGGGCTGGGTGGTCAGGAGAAGCATTCTGGGCACATCTCCGGGAAGGAGGGCCAGCCCGCTGTGCGAGAACGGGTGGAGGCCCTGTGTGCCCCTGTGCGCGAGTCTGGCCAAGGGCATCCCTGGGCCACTATGCTACCCCTCACTCCCCAATCCAGAAAGTCATGGGAGTGCCAAGACACAGGGTAGATTGGATGGATGGATTTCTGGCCCTCCTGGTATTCAAGATAGAGTGTTGTGCAGTGATATGCGAGTCCACCGGGTCTGGGGTGCACCTGGGAGGGCTTCCTGGAGGAGGCAGTGTTTTAGGAGAGACGGTTATCACGTACGGATGTGAGTTGAACCATAAAGAAGGCTGAGCACCAAGGAATTGATGCTTTCGAACTGTGGTGCTGGAGAAGACACTTGAGAGTCCCTTGGGCAGCAAGATCAAACCAGTCCATCCTAAAGGAAATCAACCCTGCATATTCATTGGAAGGACTGATGCTGAAGCTGAAGCTCCAATACCTTGGCTGGATAAGGGGATAAGATGGTTGGATGGCATCACTGACTCGATGCACGTGAATCTAAGCAAGCTCCGGGAGATGGTGAAGGTCAGAGAAGCCTGGTGTGCTGCCGTCCGTGGGGTCGCAAAGAGTCGGTCAGGACTGAGCAACTGAGCAAGGGTAGGGTTGCCAGATATGCTAAACAGTTATTCGTTGTTTATGTGAAATCTGAATTTTTATTTGCTCACTTTGGCAGCGCGACCTGAGGGAGACCTAGGAGCTGAGAAGCCACGGGGAGATTTTGGGGAAGGGGTGGTTTATGGGAGATGCTGAGAGTGTTTCACAGAGAAGGAACAGTGCGTTCTGGGTCTGGAGGCAACAGGCTGTGGCAGCTCTGAGGCCCTGGAAAGGAGCAGGGGTGGGAGTGTAGAGGGGGTGCCTCTGGAGCCAGAGGCCAATCAGGGAGCCCTTCCGGGGAGCAGCTGACCAGCAGGGCAGGGCTCCACCCAGAGGCCACACTGGTGGGACCAGCCTTGGGAACAGGTGAGGACATGGGGTGCAGGGCAGGAGAAGGGGGCCTGCCTTGGCCGGAGGAGACAGCGGCGTTTGCTCAGGGCCACGGTCCTGCCCCGGATGGGTTCTGGTCAGGCTGGCAGGTCTGCGGGTGTGACTTTCTCAGAGTCCTAGTGCTGGAGTCAGGACAATGAATGACCCGACTCATAGCTCTTAAAGGGCCAGAGCTGGAGTCGGAACCCTCAGGGCCGCGAACCCTGGGCTCCTGGGGCTCCACCCTCGCAGGCCCTGGGATGTGTGCCCTGGAACCCTTGGGGACCACTGTGATGAAGGCCAGCCTGGTGTGTCCCTCCCCTTCCCAGGACTAGGGACAGAGCAAGCAAGTGGGGGGCTATGGGTCGGAGGAGGCAGAGGCCATGTGCCCCAGGACGGGGAGGATAGGCAGAGGGCGACTCTCCGTGGCTCCTGTTGCCCCTGCCCCTCCCAGCTCATGTTATCAGCCCCGGTTGTCCTGCCCTGCCTCTGTGCTGTGACACCTTTATTAATGATAGTAGCAATTGCTAGCATTTTGGAGTCTTTGCTGTGCTCCATCTGCTTGGATCATAGGCTTCTTCTTCTTTTAAATATTTACTTGGCTGCACTGAGTCTTAGCTGCAGCATGTGGGATCTTCAGTCTTTGTTGCGGCATGTGGGATCTAGTTGAACCTGGGCTCTCTGCATTGGGAATGCAGAGTGTTCGCCACTGGACCACCAGGTATGTCCTGTGGCGCTTCTTCTGGCTTAATGCTTTGTTCCTCTCGAATGTACTCTGGCCCCTTCTGGTGGTCCCCAGATCTCACCATGCTCTGAACTTTGGACATCAGCAGCCCCAGTGCTGGCAAGCCCTTTCTCTCTGCCTGCTGAGGTCTGATTGCCTTTATAGGTCAGTGTAAGTGCCCCGTCCTCGGGGAGCACGCCCTGATCCCTACTTGGGTCGGTTTGCTGCTTTACATGACAGATGATTAGACAGCCCTGTGGTCCCCTGCTGTAGGTCAGTATCTAAAGCTCCGGGAGATGGTGAAGGTCAGAGAAGCCTGGTGTGCTGCCGTCCGTGGGGTCGCAAAGAGTCGGTCAGGACTGAGCAACTGAGCAAGGGTAGGGTTGCCAGATATGCTAAACAGTTATTCGTTGTTTATGTGAAATCTGAATTTTTATTTGCTCACTTTGGCAGCGCGACCTGAGGGAGACCTAGGAGCTGAGAAGCCACGGGGAGATTTTGGGGAAGGGGTGGTTTATGGGAGATGCTGAGAGTGTTTCACAGAGAAGGAACAGTGCGTTCTGGGTCTGGAGGCAACAGGCTGTGGCAGCTCTGAGGCCCTGGAAAGGAGCAGGGGTGGGAGTGTAGAGGGGGTGCCTCCGGAGCCAGAGGCCAATCAGGGAGCCCTTCAGGGGAGCAGCTGACCAGCAGGGCAGGGCTCCACCCAGAGGCCACACTGGTGGGACCAGCCTTGGGAACAGGTGAGGACATGGGGTGCAGGGCAGGAGAAGGGGGCCTGCCTGGCCGGAGGAGACAGCGGCGTTTGCTCAGGGCCACGGTCCTGCCCCGATGGGTTCTGGTCAGGCTGGCAGGTCTGCGGGTGTGACTTTCTCAGAGTCCTAGTGCTGGAGTCAGGACAATGAATGACCCGACTCATAGCTCTTAAAGGGCCAGAGCTGGAGTCGGAACCCTCAGGGCCGCGAACCCTGGGCTCCTGGGGCTCCACCCTCGCAGGCCCTGGGATGTGTGCCCTGGAACCCTTGGGGACCACTGTGATGAAGGCCAGCCTGGTGTGTCCCTCCCCTTCCCAGGACTAGGGACAGAGCAAGCAAGTGGGGGGCTATGGGTCGGAGGAGGCAGAGGCCATGTGCCCCAGGACGGGGAGGATAGGCAGAGGGCGACTCTCCGTGGCTCCTGTTGCCCCTGCCCCTCCCAGCTCATGTTATCAGCCCCGGTTGTCCTGCCCTGCCTCTGTGCTGTGACACCTTTATTAATGATAGTAGCAATTGCTAGCATTTTGGAGTCTTTGCTGTGCTCCATCTGCTTGGATCATAGGCTTCTTCTTCTTTTAAATATTTACTTGGCTGCACTGAGTCTTAGCTGCAGCATGTGGGATCTTCAGTCTTTGTTGCGGCATGTGGGATCTAGTTGAACCTGGGCTCTCTGCATTGGGAATGCAGAGTGTTCGCCACTGGACCACCAGGTATGTCCTGTGGCGCTTCTTCTGGCTTAATGCTTTGTTCCTCTCGAATGTACTCTGGCCCCTTCTGGTGGTCCCCAGATCTCACCATGCTCTGAACTTTGGACATCAGCAGCCCCAGTGCTGGCAAGCCCTTTCTCTCTGCCTGCTGAGGTCTGATTGCCTTTATAGGTCAGTGTAAGTGCCCCGTCCTCGGGGAGCACGCCCTGATCCCTACTTGGGTCGGTTTGCTGCTTTACATGACAGATGATTAGACAGCCCTGTGGTCCCCTGCTGTAGGTCAGTATCTACAGTTCCATCAGGGCCTTGGAGGACAAGGACTGGTGTCTAGGTCACTGTCACATTCCCTGGCTCATGTGAGTGCTCAGAAATTAATTGGTGGATGAACGAAGGGGTGAAAAATCCTGTTTGTTCCTTCTAACCACCCTGGAAGGAAGGTTTCGGCACCACCACCACAATCCCCATTTTACAGGTGAGGAGACTGAGGCTCAGAGAGGTGAACTCAGTTTCTCAGGGTCACATAGGAGCTAAAGAATGAATTACTCAACTCAGAAATAGACCCTTCCTGTTGGCCAGGTGCTTCAGTCCCTCCCACAACCTCTGACCTCGAACCCAGGTGTCCTGCATTGCAGGCAAATTCTTTACCAGCTGAGCCACAAGGGAAGCCCCTGACCTTGGCAGGTGCTTGGAACATATTCGTGAAATTGGGCTGCACCAAATCCCTGAGCACTCCACTCTGCTCTGAAATGTTTGAGAAGTTCTCCCCCAGGAGTCCTGAGAAATCTCAAATGTCAGCCTTTCCTCAAGGTCTCAAAGGAAGCAGAAGGTGTGGTTCGTATCCTTTAGGAGGAACCACTCTTCTGGAAGATTCAGAGTCTGTTGATAGAGAGGACTTGAACCAGGGAGTCATTGGAGTCTTACCTTGGTGTGTGTGTGCATGTGTGCGTGTGTGAGAGAGTGAGGAACACGTGTGTAGTCACCAAGGCCAGTCCACTTATCCACCAGAAGTGACTGCGTTTCAGACAATGAAGGTGGGCATGTCTACCTTCCAGTTTGCCCACCCAAATCGAGCACAACACACGCCTTCCACAAGAACGAATGTGCGCAGAGTGCCTCCTGTGTGGGGATGCTGATCTATGGTTGTGATGTAGGCGGACCCAGATCCTGCCCACAGATCCAGCCCGTGGGGAAGGACAAAACTGGAAGATACGGGCATTCCTTGTACCATTTCTCTGATGTCACTCTTGTGAACATTTTTGCCAGTTCCTTCTAGTCTCTTCGCGATATATATAGGTTTTAGCATGCTCAGTGTTCAGATGAGGTTCAGAGAGGCTAACTGACTTATGCAAGGATGCGCAGCTGGGGCTTGGGAGAGCCGGGATTTGAACCTGTGTCAGTATGCCTTGGTCTGGTTCCCTCATCAAGGCAAGTCATTAACAAATCAGCAGAGACTATGGACTTCTGCTTCCCAGCCCTGGTGGCCCTTTTCTGGGGATTCAAAGAAGCCAAAGTTCAGGGGGGCAGATGGTGAAGTGCAGGAATCAGGCAGAGTGTTAAGCAAGGTTATGCTGAGAATACATTTGTGTGCTGTTTCAGGCACCCCACTTCCAGACAAGCTCTGCTGTCACCCAGGCCCTGGTTCTGGGTCCAGCTCCACTGCAGGCTAATATGGTTCTTGGGCAAATGGCTTTTCCCCTGGGGTCTCAGTTTCCTGATCAGTATAATGGGGATAATCAAAATCCTTGCCTCACAGCATCATTTGGGCACTGAATGAGCTTCAGGCATGAGACGTGCCTTGTCTAGGACACACACACAGTCATGCCTAATATATGGCAGCTCTTTCGTCTTGCTATTCCTGGAAGCCACGAGACAAATGACATCTTCCTGCAGTTTGACTTGAGAACATTTTGGGAACAGTTATTCAACTTACATAGAAATTAAAATCAATGCATTTTGAAACTTTAAAGCAAAACAAACATCTGTAAATGATGAAATAGACTGCAAAATCTATTTGAACTAAGAAAAACTTGAACTAAAACACATGACTTGAAACACACCTTTCTTTCGGTGATCTCAGGACTCTGCCCCGCTCTCCTGGGGCGGGGGGTCCTGGCCCTGTTCCCTCAGGGGATCTGGGGAAGGCACCTTTGGGGAGACCTTGGACTCCTCCTCCAGGGACAAAGCACTTTCACCTACCTGTGAGTGGGTCAGAGTGAACATTCCTGTTCCATTTGTCAGAGGAGAAAACTGAGGCTTGGAGTGGGAAACGAATCGCAAAGATTCAAGCTCTCTTTGGGAAATCTGAAAGCCAGAAAGGTCACCGCATCCAGGAGGAAGATGGGGTCCTGGGGGCCTTAGTCTCCAGGAGAGGTACCTCCGAGGGGCGCTGTGATGGACAGGAGCTGCTGCGCCCCAAGTCCCATGCCCCCAGTGCCTGGCCCTCAGTAGGTGCTGGGCGGGGACTTGCCGTGGCCTGGGGACATGGGGTGGGTGGCCCTCTTCTCGGGGATGACCGTCTCCAGGCTAAAGCCTTAACTTTGGGCTCTGGAGTCATGTCGACCTGACCTCCCACCTCCACTCCTCCACTACTGACCATGAACGTGGCCTGGGACGAGGGCCTTGGCCTCTTGTGAAGCCTCAGTTTCTTCACCAGTGAAGTGGGCTGCTGGGGACCCTTCACCTCTCAGCAGAAGGGCTGGTGCAGCCCCAGAACTCAGCCCGAGGGGTGGTCTGGAGCTCAGGGAAGAACCTGAGGGGCCTCTGCACTGGGATCTGAGTGGCCTCAGCAGCCTCTCAGGCCTGGCTCCCTTGAGGGCTTCTCCTCTCTGAGTCCAGTCTTAGCCGGGCCCCACCGCCGGGCCCCGCTAGCCACCTGTCCCGTCCTGCCACAGCCGCAGTGAGACCCCTGACGTTCTCTGCTGATGCCGTGACTGTTGGCATGTGAGTCCGTGGCTCCACGTGGCGCACTCATCGGTTGCTGGGCTCAGCGCCTTCAGCCTCTTGCTGGCTGCAGCAGCAGCCCTGTGATGGAGGAAGAAACCGCGGCTCGGAGAGGGGACTGCACTGACCGAGGTCACGCGTGGTGGGGGGACCCGTCCCCGCAGTGGGAGAGAGCCGAGCTTCTTTGGGGCCACGGTCAGGTTCCTCCAGGCCTGAGTTCAGGGTAGCGAAGAGCAGGTCTGGGAGCCTGGGGCCTGGCTGGGCCCCTCCCTGGCCGAACCCATCCTCTGTGGTCAGGGAACTGACATCTACCCCAGGTTCCTGAAGTCAAGGGCCCCGGCGCTCTCCCCACACCCACAGTGGGCCCTTTGGCAGACGAAGCAGCCCCAGGACTGCTCAGTCATCCTGCCCCCCAGCACCCTGATCCCTCTTAGTGTGGAGGATGGGGGCGCCGTGAGCGGTTAAGGAGCAGGGGCCAGGAGCGGTCAGAGCTGGGTCAGCTCATGGGTGACTATGAACGTGGCTCCCTGCACACCCCAGGAGCCTGGGCTCTGTGAGGGTCTCCAGAGTCCTGCGTGGAGGGCAGGGCGCAGGGCTGGTCACTGTAACAGTGCTCACGGCTCTGGTCTTTATCTCCCCAGGGCTGGCAGCCTGAGGCCCTGGGTCCTCCCCCTCGGCGAGCCTGCACAGAGGGTGCAGGGTGGCGAGGCAGGTGGGGGGTTCCCTGCAGGGGGCCATGGGCCCCCACCAGCCGGAGCTCAGCCACGGGTGGAAATAGCCGTGGGGGCTGGGCCGCTGGGCTCTGGGAGACTGGCTCCTTCAGGGTGAGGGCGAGGGGCTCCCAGAGCGCCCGGGAGTGCTGGGCGGGAGGCCAGGCCTCCTTCCTGATGAAACTCAGGCCGGCCCTGGAGCCCAGCTCCTCCACAGCTGGGCATTTATGGAAAACAGGCGCGGGGCGGGCTGGAGGGTGCTGGGTCCGCTCTGTGCCCAGCCCCGCAGAGGCACGGACCGATCTCACTGCAGGGCAGTGGCAGTGGGAGGCGCGCCTTACCTCTGCCCTAGCGGCGGCTCTGCTGGAGGGTCCGTGTCACGGATGAGCCTGCCTGCCGCCCCTGGCCAAGGTCACCAGGTCGTTTGCTCCATGGCGGGTGCCCACCCTGCAGTCTCCTCTCAGCCCCCTCCTGGTGTTCTCCCTTGGGGCCTCCTGCCTGGGGGCCTGTGAGCCTCCATGGTCATTGACTCCTGGAGGTGTGGAGGTCTCAGGAGCCACCCGCCCCTCCTCCCCCAGGGGGGATGCCACAGGTGGCCCCATGTGGAGGGCAGCCAGGATCCATCTGCTCCTCCCTGGAGCACCGGTGTGTGTCCATGGGGTCTATGCGGTCTCACCCCAGGGCCTGTATGTGACCCATGGGTCTGGGACAGCTAGGGTGGGGTGTGATCGGGGCTTGGGGAGCTTGTGGCTCCTGGGGGATCAGAGAGAGCCCCGCTTACACAGCCCTCGGGTGGCCGGCCCCTACCGGTGGGAAACCTCGGGGGCCTTATTGAACACTCCTTACTTGTCTTCCCATCCCCCTGGTGCCACCCTTCACACCTAGCACAGCAGGTGACGCTGTCGTGAGCAGCAGGAGGGGCAGAAAACAGGCCCAGACCTGGGAAGTGACAGGTCATGCAGGAAGGGAGCCGCGGAGCCTTGAAATCCACAATGTCCCAGGACCACCATCCTCCCTGCGGGCGACTGCCCCTTGAGGGAGGGCGGAGGTCCCTGGCCCTGGGCTGGGGGGCCAGGCTGTGGCGGTGCAGGGGGCTGCATCCTGACCCACTAGCACATTCCCTCCCTTCTCTGAAGAAGCTTTGCTGGGAGGGGAGGGACGTGACCAAATTAGGGCCGCTGGCTGCTGCCGAATGGGGCCCCGATGGGAGGATGGGAAGAGGTTGGCACAGCCCTGGGCTGGGGTTGGGGGACTCTGGGCCAGCCCTGGATGGTGGGGGTGTTCTTGGGTTCTTCAGGGAGCCAGGATGGGTGGAACTGCCTGGTAAGGTGAGAAGAAGGGGTGCTCACAGGTTGGGGACCCAGGAGAGGAGGTCTGGTCTGGGATGGGGCACATTTGGGCCGTGGGGTCCGTGAGGGGTCCCTGGGCTATCAAGAGGAGCTAGAAGTCTGGAGGGAGGAGTGGGGGGTGCATGTGCTGGCCTCCCAGAGAGCACAGAGGAGGGCTCTGGGTGGGGTCCTGGAGAACCCCAATATTTGGAGGCCGAGCAAAGAAAGAGAGCCCTGGGGCCTGGGGGGGGAGCTTTGGGTTGGGCTGCGCTTCTGGAAGGAGCAGAATCCGTGATGTCAGAGGGTGGGATTCTGTGATGAGGAGTTGCGGGTGGCCAGGTCCAAACGGCCCCCACGTTCTCTTTTTGTGTGAATCAAACTGGAGGTTCTCTTTTTGTGTGAATCAAAATGGAGGCCCCTTTGCTGATGGGTTTTCCTTCAGCCGCCGTGGTGATGGGGGAGGCATGACCAACATTCTTGCAGCCTTTGTCCCTACAGATGGAAAGGGACCCCCACAGAATGGCCCCCCAGGGAGGCTGCCTGCAGGGGGTCCTCCAAGTGCCTCTGTGGGGGCTGCAGCCCCTGCTGTTTGTTCCCGCCGTGTTTGAGCTGAGCTTCATCAGGAGAGAGGTATTTTGCTTTAGGGAAATCAAAATCAGACTCAACATTTATCCTGGGCTCCAGGGACTGGCTCTCATGTTCTTTCCCAGCAGACAGAGCTGTGGGCAAGGGAGGAGGAGTGCCTGGGAACGCGGCTCTGGGTGTGGGAGGGGAGCAGACCCCCACCACAGCCAGGGGTGAAGCCTGGGTTGGGGGGCAGGGGCTAGGCCCCGCCTTCCACGCTGAGCCCCCAGCAGGCCCGCTCTAGCTCTGCTGCCCCTGGTGCTCGGGACAGGTCAGTGGGAGGGAGTCCCAGCTGTCCTCTAAGCTGGGAATTTTCTATCCAGCCCTCAGGGAACCCTCCAGATGGCTCTGCTTGCTAGGCGTCTGTATCCATCCTTCAGATGAGGACCCTGAGGCTCAGAGAGGATAAGTCACTTGTTTTGGGGCCAGCCAGTATACCAGAGGTCTGCTGACCCAGAGCCTCTCCAAGTTTGGGCCTCTAATGAGCCCTTGCTGGGTGCAGATGTTGCACCGAACACTCCAACTTCATCCCCCTTCTCTCAGAGAGAGACTGTTATTTGTCCCATTGGTGGCTCAGACTGCCACCTGCAATGCAGGAGACCCGGGTTTGGTCCCTGGGTCAGGAAGATCCCTGGAGAAGGGAATGGCTACCCACTCCCGTATTCTGGCTTGGAAAATTTCAAGGACAGAGGAGCCTGGCAGGCTACAGTCTATGGGGTTGCAAAGAGTCAGACACAAGTAAGCAAGTAACACTTTAACATTCGCAGATGAGCAAACCAAGGCTCAGAGATGTGAGTTCGTTTGCCCAGGGGCACAAGCGAGCCTTCTCTGCAGTCTGCCCTATTTTTCTAATTTCCTGTAACCCCTTCTCCCTGGCTTGGCCCTGTAGGCAGTGCCCTGTCTGACCCTCTGCTGTATAGTTGATGAGAAGACAAGACTCCATTTAAACTGCACTTGCCACCCACGAAGGGGGTTCCCAAAGAGGGGGCTTCCTAGAAAAGGGACGTCCAGTTGGGCTTGAAAAGTGTTATAGGGGTTACCCAGGTGACAGAGGCAAGGGCAAGGGTTTGGGGCAGAAGGAGCAGCTGGTGCAAAGGCCTGGAGGTGGGGCCGATTATAGAGAAGCTTGAGGGCATCACAGGACTGGGGCGGGCAGGGGCCAGGGGTTGGTCACCCTGAAAACGACCTTCATGCATCCTGGGCCCTGAGCCTGGGACCTGCTGAGTCTGTGGTGGACGCATGTTAATTTCACACTTGAATGGAGACTCGGAGGGATGGGGGGATGGGACCAAGCAGGGAGCCTGAGCCTGGGAATGTCACTCTAGTGTCTGGGCAGAGGGTGAAGACAGAGGGACCCATAACTGTCCCCTCGTCCCCTCCTCCCTCCTAGTGCCTGTGGTCCTTGGAGCTGCTGGGGGAGTGTTCCCCCAGCAGGACCTTTGGCCCTTCTGGCGCTGTGAGGGGGTACACACAGGCGGTGGGCTGATGAGGCCAAGGCTTCCCCCCAACACTTTGTCTTGAAAGCTCAAGAGCAGCTCTGGGGCCGTGAGCACCTGTGTGACCATCGTCTCGATGCGCCAGCTGTCAGCATTTTGCCACATTTGCTTCCTGTCTCTTTCTAAATATGTGCGTGTGTATTTCTGAGCCTCTCGAGGGAGGCTGCAGGCATCCTGATTGTCACCCCTAAATACTTCAGGGCATATCCCAAGAAAAGAGGACATGGTCCCCTGCCACCTCCGTACTGTAGCTGCTCCTCATGAAATGAGCAGAGAGTCCATCCGGGCATCTGAGTGCCTGCCCGTGGGCAGCTTCCCCTTCCATCCCCATCATATCTCTCACACCCATAGTGGTTGTGTTTCAGTTGTTCAGTCATGTCCGACTCTTTGTGACCCCGTGGACCTCAGAACGCCAAGTTTCCTTGTCCTTCACTATCTCCTGGAGTTTGCTCAAACTCAGGTTCATTGAGTCAGTGATACTGTCCAACTATCTCATCCTCTGTCATCCCCGCCTCCTTCTGCCCTCAGTCTTTCCCAGCATCGGGTCTCTTCTAATAAGTCGACTCTTTGCACCAGGTGGCCAAAGTATTGGAGCTTCAGCTTCAGCATCAGTCCTTCCAAAGAACACCCAGGACTGGTCTCCTTTAGGATGGACTGGTTGGATCTCCTTGCAGTCCAAGGGACTCTCAAGAGTCTTCTCCAACACCACAGTTCAAAAGCATCAATTCTTCGGCGCTCAGTCTTCTTCACAGTCCAACTCTCACATCCATACATGACTACTGGAAAAACCATAGCCTTGACTAGATGGACCTTTGTTGGTAAAGTGATGTCTCCACTTTTTAACATACTGTCTAGGTTAGTCATAGCTTTTTTTCCAAGGAGAGAGCGTCTTTTAATTTCATGGCTGCAGTCATCGTATGCAGTGATTTTGGAGCCCAAGAAAGGAAAATCTGCCAGTTTCCACTTTTTCCCCTTCTATTTGCCATGAAGTGATAGGACCAGATGCCATGATCTTCGTTTTTTGAATGTTGCATTTTAAGCCAGTTTTCCCACTCTCCTCTTTCACCTTCATCAAGAGGCTCTTGTTCCTCTACTTTCTGCTGTGAGGGCGGTGTCATCTGCAACCAGAGTAGCTGGTCTTTGACTCCAGATTCAGGACCCAAGCCAGGCATTTCGAGTTGCATTTGATGACCTGTCTCTTTAGTCTTTTTTGTTGTTGTTTAATCTGGAACAGTCCCCTGCCTCGTTTTCTACCTTTTCGCACCGACATTTAAGTATCCTGGACAGTTGTCGAAGGTCCCATGTTCTGCGTTTGTCTGGTTGTATCTTCATGATTAAACGGAGCTGGAATTTGGAGGCAGGCCTGCCTGACCTTTGTGGAGTGGGGGCAGGTGGCCAAGCCCCTTAGAGATCTGCCTGCTGGTCGCCCCACCTCCAGCAGACCCCAGGACTATAGGCAGTGAAGCATTGGCAGCTGCCGGGCCTGGCAGGGGGCCAGGGGATACCTGTTTCCTGGCTAATTAGCTGCGTAAAGCAGGGGCAGGGCCTGTCTCCCCCTTCCCAGCTCACAGCCTGCAAAACTTGGCTACCTGCTGACCACTCTGTGCTCTGTTTTAGGGGCCCATGTAATGGGGAAGGGGCAGCCAACTGTGTCTGTGTCTTGAGGGCGTATTGGGTATGGGGGCTGGTGAAGGGCACAGGGGAGGAGGTGGAGGCTGAGAGGCCCTGGGATGGGGGTGCTGCTGGGGGATGGGGCAGGGGGCCTGGTCAGGAGAGGGTCGGGACTTCTGAGCTGGGAGATTCCAGGGAAGTCTCCTCCTTTGACCTTGAGGGGAGGCCTTGCCTAAGGTCAGTGGTGGACCTGCTTGCTACCTGCTTGCTACCCTGCTCCTCCTGCTTATATCATATGATGCCAAGGCCACACAAGGTCACACAGCTCACTGGATGACTCGAAGTAGCGGAGGGGGGGGGATGGGCGTCCACTTGGGCATCCGTCCTGGGCTCTGAAGGCACAGTCCTGGCCCCTGACCCCACCCAGCCACCTCAGGTAACTCAGCCAAGTAAGCAGGTCTGCCTGAGCCTCAGTCTCCTCATTGGGAAAACAGGATCACACCTACCAATGGGATTTTATGCCTATGAAGAGCACCAAGCACTTTAATCTTCACAACTAGCCCATTTGACAGATGAGGAAACTGAGGCTCAGGGCGGGGAAGTACTTCACCCCAGGGACACATAGCTAGTAAGCTGCGAAGCCAGGTTTAAACTCGGGCTGTCCATTCTGGCTCCAGAGTATGAGCCCTCAGCTCCTGGCTGCGCTACGATGCGTCTCCTGTGTCTCCAGGTTGAATGTTTAAGGATCGTCCCTTGGCTCCTGCTGCCCTTCTCTACCAAGTATGGGTGGTGAGTATAGGGCTTCCCAGTCTCTGTTAGGCCAGGGAAGGTTTCCCTCGCCACCCTCCTGCCTGATTCCCTCCCTGCTCTCTGTTCAGTCACTCGGTCACGTCAGACCCTTTGCGACCCCATGAGCTGCAGCACTGCAGGCTGCCCTGTTCTTCACTGTCTCCTGGAGTTTGCTCAGCCTCATGTCCACTCAGTCGATGATGTCATCCAACCATCTCATCCTCTGTCATCCCCTTCTCCTCCTGCCTCAATCTTTCCCAGCATCAGGGTCTTTTCTAATGAGTTGGCTCTTTGCCTCGGGTGGCCAAAGTACTGGGGCTTCACCTTCAGCGTCAGTCCTTCCAGTGAATATTCAAGGTTGATTTCCTTTAGAATGGACTGATTTGATCTCCTTGCTGTCCAAGGGACTCTCTGCCCCCTGCCAAAACTCTCTTGGAAAATTGCGTTCTTTTACACCAGGTCTGGCTGTTCCTGGCAACCTGCAACTCACTGTTGCCTTGCTGCCTGTCTCCTTTTGAATTGGAGTGTAATTGCTTTCCAATGCTGTGTTGGTCTCTGCTGTGCAACCTCGAGAATTAGCTATTTGTGTCCATATATCCCCTCCTCCTTGAGCCTCCCTCCCCGACCCCAGCCCATCCCTCTAGGTCGCCACAGAGCCTTGAGCTGAGCTCCCTGTGCTGTGAACACGGCAGCTTCCCACTAGCTTCCCTTTCCTTCCCCATGTCAAGTCCATTCTCTACTGTCTGCATTCTGTCCCCGCCCTGTGGATAGGTTCCCCAGCGCCATGTCTGTGGGTTCCACACGTGTGTGTTAATATATGACGTCTGTTTTCCTGACTCTATGGCAGACTCAGCGTTGTGCCCGTGGACAGGGCTTCTCCTCCAGCCTCTTGTGGGAGGAGAGTGCTGACAGGAGGGGCTTGGCGGAGTCTTGCCACCGGCCCCAGGAGTCTAACCACCAGGGTCTGGCTGTGGGCCGGTGGCTGAGCCACCGACTCGAATGCAGACCCTCGCCCTCCCACTGCGTGTCCTGCTGCCCTTTGTGCCTCAGTTTCCCCATCTGCAACCAGGGCAGAGTGGCGGCTTCCCTGGGAGCATTGTCAGGGCAGCTGAACCGAAGCACAGAGGCCCACCCTGCTCCAGATTGAGGCTCGTGGTGGGTGCTCGGGACTTGGCAGCTGTACGAGCTTGCTCTGAACGGCTTCTTGAAAAGTGACCTCGATCGAGTCTGATCAGGCACACATGGTGAGGTGGACCCCCTTGGGCCTCCCTTCCCACTTCGCGGGGGAAGGATTTCAGTTCTTTTACTCACCTGATCTGCACCCGACACCCACCTTCCTGCCTGTTCACTCATCCATTCATTCTCCAAGTCTGTACTGAGCTCATCCGAGTGCCAGGCCCTGTGCTGGGGACTCAGGAGTATTCACACCTGTTCTGATTGAATTTCCAGGACAGCTAGTGTGGCAGGCACTGTAACTGTTATTCCCATTTTACAAACAGGAAAACTGAGGCCCAGAGTGCTGGAGGTGTTCTCCCAAGGTCAACCCCCACCCTGGGAATGAGTGAGGCCTTAGAGGTGGTTAGATGTTCTTGTTCAGTGACTTTAGAGAAATTACTGGTTTTGTTCCAACCTGAACTGATTCAGTACTTTTCAGAAAAAAACTTTTTTTTTGTTGTTTATTTCACGGTTCAATAAAGAATGACTATTTGGGCTCGGCTGGAGGTTCTGCTACTTTATATGGCTCGTTCTAGCTTTTCGTTCACGTCTCCGTTCTTGCCTTGCCTGTAAAAAGAACCTGGGGCTGAATGCTTTGAGGGGCTGGAGGGCTGGATGGAGGAGGGGAGGGTGCTGGGTGCTTCCAGGATGGAGGAGGGGGTTCAGCCTTTCTGCCCCGGCCCTCCATGTGCTGGCAGGGCGGCTGAGTGCCTGGGGACACCAGCGACTTCTCTGACCGTCCTGTCTCCAGGGATGCCGGATGGGGATGACTGATCCTCCGTGTTGGCCTGGGCACACAGTCTAGCCTGCCCTGCCCAGGACAGCAGGGAGAGGCCAGCCCCTGCCTGCAAGAGGCTGATCTTGACAGTCCTCCCAGCAGCTCAGTGGATGTCTGGCGGGGATGGGCCCTAGTCGCCCCCTGGGGTCAGGATGGTCAGACTGTGACTGCTCACCAGCTGGGGGCAGGCATCTTCTTGTTCAGAGCTGGTGGTGTCCAGAAATGTCCAGACATGGGCAGAATGGTCGTGGGTGGGGGCGGGGAGGGCAGGAAGGAGGCTCCCCTGTGTCTGTCTGTCCCCTAGGACACCTCCCTGAGCTAAAAGGCCACTTTTCTCTTTTCTCTTGCAGTTACCGAGAAGGAAGTCCAGCAGTGGTGAGTAGCCGTGTTTTCCCAAAACTGTTGGGTGGGTTAAGTGTTGGCCTCATGCTGATGGGCTGGCAGCCCAGCTGCCCAGGACAGGGGCATGTGGAGGGCCCTCTGAGAGTGGATTATCCACAAACAGGTCCAGGCAGCCTTGGGTTCAGATTCCTTTGTTCACAAGGAACTAACTTAGATCCAGTTGAACTGTGGTTGGGAGTGGTGGTGGGTTGGTAGTGACCCCATGCCTCAGATGACATCTCTGAGGACCACCAGTGTTAACTTCAAACCCTGCTCACCCGAGGGAGGGGTTTGAACCAGAAGCAAGTCAGGAGACTGGATTCCAGGCCCAATTTTGTCACTAGATTATCACATGGTCTTGAGAAGTCTCTTCCCCTCTCTGGAGTTCAGCCACTCTCTCTAATAACATGATTGAACAGGTTGCATTAAGGATGGTGGATAGTTTTCTTCTTGGATGCCAGCTCTGATCAGTCCCCAGTAGCTGCCTGGAGTGCTGTGTTAAGGAGGATTCTGAGGCCATAAGTCATGGAGCAAATGGAAAGTATAGCAGTAAGGCATCAGTGAGGTCTGTGATGGATTAGCAGTGCCTGCCCCTGCGGGGAGAAGAGAGTGGTGTACTGTCTGTCACTGTGGAATGTGGAGCCCCCAGGGGAGGCTCACTGTTAGGTGAACCTGAGTTGGAGGTGGATAAGTGAGCAAGGAGGGGAGCTTGGAGACCTTCTAGAGAGTTTGGTGGCTTAGAGTCCCAGCCTCGCCTCTTCCCATCTCTTTGGCCTCTGAGCCTCCGTTTCCCCATGTGGGAATAATGAAGGACTGAAGTGGTAGTCTCTGTAAAGGTCGCAGCACTGGGCCAAGGGCTGACAGCCGTTGACAGCTGTCTTCAGTCCACGGTTCAGACATGCACTCCATCACGGCAGGCCGCGGAGGCCACACCTGGGAAGGTCGCAGGCCGCGAGACTCCTGGGGGAGCCCTGCCTACACCTCCCCGACCCTGAGTCCAGGCGGCAGAGGGAGCGAGCTGTGGCTGCTCTGCCTAGTGCAGCTGAGCCCTTGCCAGAGACCCGGCCAGGTGGGCAGCCCCTGGATGGTGAGCTGCCTGCAGGGATGGAGGGTGGGCAGGAGCAATGCCGCCGCCTCCTTCCTTCCCCACGTCCTCGGCCCTGACAGGTGGGCCTGACCCACCTCCGACCTCATTTTCCACTTCGCCACTCAGGTGGGCGTTCCAGAAAGACTCCTGCTTCTAGGTCTTTATCCTCCAGGCTCCCCTTCCTGGATCGCCTCACCCCGCCTTTCTGCTGTGTTTCTCTTGCTTAAAGCCCCTTTGTGGGAACTTCCCTGCTGGTCCAGTGGCTGACACTCTGAGCTCCCAGGGCAGGGGGTTCCATCCTTGGTCAAAGAACTAGATCCCACATGCGACAATGAAGAGCAAAGACCCTGCATGCCTGGACCAAGACCCCGCGCAGCCAAACAAAACAAAGGAATATATAAGTGTAAAAGCCCCTCATGGCTTCTTACTGCACTCAGCTTAAAGGCCCAGCCCCGTGCCTGGCCCTCAGGGCTCCCCGAAGTCTCTGGCCTCACCTGCTGGTTCACCAGGCACCAGGCTCCTTCCTGCCTCAGGGCCTCTGTTCCTGCTATTCCCTCAGCCCCAGATCTTGGCATCTTTGCTGCAGCGTCACCTCGTGGGAGAGGTCACACTGATCACCCTCCCCGTCTCTCCAGCCCGGCCCAGGGTAGTCTGGTCTGGGGCTGACTTTCACTAGCTGCTCCACAGAAGAGGAGCCAGGCCCAGGGTCTTCTGTGACTCTGTGACTGGTGCTGGGCCACGCACTGAGCAGAAGCAGAGCTGGGCAGGTGCCAGGTCCCCCTGGGCGGCCCAGGTCCCAGGTGGTCAGGAGCGCAAAGCAGGCCACAGTGATGCGAGGCTGGGCCAGACCACGTCGGCTCTCACCGCCCACCTGGCTTCATGTTGGTCGCCCCCTCAGCTGCCCCCAGCTCTGTATTTGCAGAGGGAGAAGGCTGGGGGCTCAGGGAGGTGGGGCTGGTGTGAGGTCTGGGTCCACAGCCATCCCCTTGACCATCTCATTTCCTGCCCTGAGCTCCATTCACCACAATGGAAGATTGAAGACCTCAATGGGGGCTGAGTAGGAAACCGCAGACAGTGGCCCCCAACCTTATTGGCCCCAGGGACCCATTTCATGGGAGACAGTTTTCCCATGGACCAGGAAGCAGGGAGATGGTTTGGGGATGATTCAAGCACATTCCATTTATTATGCACTTTATTTCTAACCTGATGCTGCCGCTGACCAGACCAGAGGTACCAGTCTGCAGCCCAGAGGTTGGGGACCCCTGCCATAGCAGGCCCCAGGCCCTTACAATCGATTGTGACATCCTGGTCACCTGGAGAGCGAAGGGAACATGGTCTCGAATGGGAGAACAGGGTGTAAATAGTGCCCCCAGCACAGTTGTGATGAAGAATGTGCGGAGGAAACAGCAGATGGGGAGGAAACTGGCCAGAGGCTGGTAGTGGGTGTGTTGGGGGTGGTGGCCTCACGGATGATAGGTATTTTCTTTCTCTCACATTTTCTATTTTATAAGTTTTCCGTAACGCTTTTTATTATGTTTATAATAACCAAATAGCCCGATGGCATTGTAACAGAGATGGTGGGTGAGGCAGGAAGAATTCTGCAGCGCCTCGACAGGGCCAGCTGTCAATCCTGGATCCTTGTCTACAGTCGTAGCCCAGGGACTGGAGGCTGCCTCTCCTTAACATCTGTGGGCGCCTCCTGTGGGCCAGGTGCTTAGAACAATGCCGTGAGGTCAGGCTAGGAGCAGCCCATTTTACAGATGAAGAAACTGAGGCTCTGAGACACTTGCCTGGGTCACCCAGCTCTGGTGTGTGTATGTGTGTGTGTGTGTGTGTGTGTGTGTGTGTGTGTAGTCTGAGTCCAGCTTTCTGGCCCTGTGGCCAGGGGTACAGGGGCTCAGCCCTGCCCGCTCTGGCTTTGGGAAATCCTACAAAGCTGAGGACTGCAGAGGGTGGGAGGGTGAGAGGACTTAGAAGGGGGAGGGGAGAGGTGCAGGGAAGAGGTCCCAGCCGCAGGGATGTCTGTGAGCCCCTCCTCCGGATCGGCTGAAGGCTGGTCTCCAAGGAGCTGGGCGGGGAATGCCATGGGAAGGAGGTGTTTAAAAAGATGATGGGGACAGCTTGCCGGGGATGCTGCGGCAGGCAGTGCCAGCTGCGTTTGGCTGACTGCAGCTGGGGTTATGCTTTCTTCTTCATCCACCTATTTATTTCCCACTTTTCACACTGCACAAGGCAGCGTCTGCCACACTTAACCCTTGGCAGGGAGGTGGGTAGGTATGGCAGGGCGCGCTTCAGGCTGGGTCCCAGAGGACAAGGCTCTGTGGGATCTGAGAGCAGCGGATCCCAGGAAAGCCGGGAAGGCCGGTGCCTTGGGGAATGAGGCCCTGGTGGCCTTGGGGCCGCGGGGCCTGCAGAGAATGGGAAGCTGAGCTGGAATCGGACCCGCGGGTTGTGGCCAGTGTTCACTCATTCACTCATCGCTCATTCATGCATTAATTCACATCCTCATTCACTCACTCATTCACTCCTTTATTCACTCATTCATTCACTCACTCATTCATTAATTCTCTCTCATTGCTCCTTCACTCCATTCACCCTTTCATTCATTCATTTGGTCATGCCCTCATTCAGTCCTTCATTCACTGTCACTCATCCTTCACTCATTCATTCATGCCCTCGTTCACTCCCTGATGCCTTCATTCATTTGCTCACTTCCTCATTCACTCATTCATGCCCTACTCGCCTTCACTGGCTCACTTTCATTCACTTACTCCCTTGTTCCTTCATTCATTCACCCACTCCTCCTTTCCTTCACTCCGTCATTCATTCATTCATTTGTTGGACCATTCATTCAATAAATCGTTACTGAGCACCTACTCTGTGCCAAGCACCTTCCCAGCGCCGGGGGCAGTAGGGACTGGGGGAGACGAGGCGCTGGAGTCTCCCAGGGGACCCAGGCTGGCGCGGTGGGGGGGCAGGCACAGGCTGGTGCCACGGTGGGAGGCATACAGGAAGGAGCGTTTTGTAAGTGGCATTCAGCCTGCAGTGTTTTTGTGAAATGACAGATTTCTCTTCCTTCCCTTTCCCTCTTAAAGAGGCGTCAGAAGGCAGCTGTCGAATCTAGGCTTTGCTTCGCTCATCTCCACCCTGTCGTGGAGAGCTGACTCTCAGGCACAGCCAGCCTCGTTATACGCCTGAGCTCTGGCGGCTGGAAACCGCGTGTGCGGAGCTCCAGGGCAGGCCTGGGTCCCGGGCTTCTCCTCCGATTCCTAAGGAGAGTCAAGACCCCTGCCTGAGACGAGGTTGTGTGAGGACGCTTCGTGCCTCCCCTCCCCCGGCCTGACCTTCACCAGCATCAGCGCCAGGACTTGTGTTGTTTCCACCGTTGGGCTGGAACCAGGCAGAAGGTGCCCAGGAAAATGGGCCGTGGAGGCTTTGGGCCCCGGCTGGTGGCTGGCTGCACACAGAGGTGGTGCTGGGGCTCCGCCTTGGGCCCCCGTTTGCCCACTGTATGGCTCGCTGGGCGTTTACTGAGGCCCTGCTGTGTGTCTTGGGCTTCCTGGGTAACTGAGTTGATAAAGTGTCTGCCTGCAATATGGAAGACCTGGGTTCAGTTCCTGGGTTGGAAAGATCCCCTGGAGAAGGAAATGGTAACCCACTCCAGTATTCTTGCCTGGAGAGTCCCATGGGCTCTAACGGGCTGCAGTTTGTGGGATCGCAAGAGTCGGACATGACTTAGCGCTATATTTATTTTGCTGTGTATCAGATCACCCTACACTTCAGAGTGAACTAGAAGATGTGGGGTTCCTGCCTCAATAGACTCTGTGATGCACTCACTGGCCTGTCATCACAGAGGCTACGGGCACCACTGTGAGGCCCAGGCCAGGGACAGTGTGCTGTGAGCGTGTGTGCTGGACCCTGGCTCTGTCTGGGGTGGGCAGAGAGGGCTTCTCTAGGGGCGATGCACTGAAGCTAAGAAAAGGGAGAAGGAGGAGGGAAGGAGTGTGCTGGGCTGAAGAAATGCCACGTGGAGGCCCTGAGCCAAGAGGGAATATAACAGCTCCTAGCCTCAGTTTCCCCATCTGTACAATGGGCATAATAATCCCTACTTCCTGGGTTTGTTGGGGTGATTTGGTGAAATGGTGCCTGGAAATCACATAGCCTCATGTCTGTGCATGCGTGCTAAGTCACTTCAGTCATGTCCAACTCTTTGCCACCCTATGGACTGTAACTTGCCAGGCTCCTCTGTCCATGTGACTCCCACACAAGAACGCTGGAGTGGGTTGTCATGCCCTCCTCCAGGAGATCTTCCTGACTCAGGGATCAAACCTGCATCTCCTGTGGTTCCTGCATTGCAGGCGGATTCTTTTACTGCTGAGCCACCTGGGAAGCCCAGGTCCCTGTTGTTAGAAATCCTGGACCACTGGAAGGCAGACACTGGGGAAGACCCTCTCTCTGCTCTGTGGGGCTTCCCGAAGACCTTCTAGTCCTCTGGTCCTCCACTGGAGTGGCTCTGCCCCAGGGGAGATGTTGGCACTGTCTGGAGACACCGTGGGTTGTCATAACTTGGGGTGGGGATGCTTCTGGCATCTAGCAGGGGGAGGCCAGGAAGGCCAGCAAATATTCTATCTCACTGGACAGGCCCCCATGACAAGAGTCATCTGACTCCAGGTGTCAATAATGTTGGTGGAAAACCCTGATCTAGTCCATTTATTTTAGCAGCAGAGAAACTGTGGGAGATTGTGGGAAAGGGCTTTCCTTGGGCCCCTCTTACAGTGAGACACGATGAACCAGGACTGGAGCACAGGGGGGGCTCCGGAGCAGGTTTCCAGGCAGCTGTGTGTCTGAAGCAGAGAGAGAGGGGTGGTGGGGGGAGAGGGAGGAGGCCCTGGGCCTGTTGGAACCTGAGCCAGGACCGAGGATGGGGGCGCAGTCACGTACAGCTCTTGTTATCCTGGGATGGAATTCCTGGGCAGGAACTCAGTTATTAAGCAGCAGCTCCCTTGCGTGCCCGCGGTGGGGAGGGGGTGTGTGCCTGGGGTGTGTGTCCCGGCTCTGTCAGCCAGGGTTGCTGAGCTGCACCTTGGAACCGGACCTTGGCAGGAAGTCCTGATCTCAGAGCCGTGAGGGCTTGAAGAGCAAATTCAGGGCCCTGGGGGCCACTGGAGCATCTGGGCCCAGACTCCTCTCTTCTTCAGCGAGATGGGGTGCCCCCATCTTCTGATGATGAGGTTACGGTGTTTGGAGAGGAAGCACTTGCCTTTACATGCAGCTTGGCTCACGGGAGAGGCAGATGCAGAGCGAGCCTGGGAGGTGGGAGTCCTGGGATGGAGCCCTGTGTCTGCTCTGTGACCTGGGGCCAGTCTCTCTCCCTCTCTGGGCCCCCAGTTTCCCATCGATCCATGGTAGGGTGGGGGTGTACCCGTAGTTCTCCAACCGTCTGCCTGGAGTTCTCAGATTCTGACCAGGGTCTCTGGGGCTCTGGAAGAATGCCCGTGACACCTCAACTCTTTTTATTTACTTTATTTGTGTCTATTCATTCAGTCATTCATCCAGCTCATTCATTGAGCTCAGTGGACATTTACTGAGCCCCCGTTATGTGCAGGCCCTGGGCCAGGCCTGGGGGCACCGTGGCATCAGGGAGTTCGCAGTCGGCTGGGGGACACAGCCTGAAGGTATGCGTGGTACAGTGTGGCTCCTGCTGCCCTGGGGTCTTTCCAGGCTGGGGGAGCAGATAAGCAGTGCAGCCCCTGAGGAGGGGGGAGGTGCCTGGGCAGACTTCCTGGAAGGAAGCTGGGACCTGGTCATGAGTGCGTTAGCTGGGCGAAGAGGAGGAGAAGGAGGTGTTTTGCAGGCCGAGGGACCTGCAGGTCCGAAGGCTGGGAGGGTGGCTGGCATGGCCAACTCTGGAAAGCGCAGCAGGGTGTAGAATATGGGCCTGGGGGTGGGTGACAGTGGGCAGGGGAGGCTGGGCCATCGGGCCAGGGTGGGGCTGCTGCTGAGGGCACCAAGGGGGCTGGGCCCCACAGGGACAGGGACTGTCCATGAAAGCTTAGCCCAGCGCCTAGCATGAGGCTGTTGTCAAAGGTAATGAAACAGGGCGACTGAGCCTGTACTGCCTCCCTGGGCCTCTGGCCCCTCGAGGTGCCCCAGGGGGTGGATGGGAGGGCACATGGAGGCCTAGCCTCCTTTATGACCCCTTGCTTGTGACGGGCACTGCCCATGATGAGAACTCACACTAGCCAGACCTCGGGCCCTGCTCCATCTCCTGGCTCCCTCCCGGCCTCTCCTTCACCCCCGAAGGAGCACTGACATGTTAGCAAGAGCCTTGTCTTGCTTTCTTTCTGATGTCTGACCTCAGTCACTTAGGTCCTAGGCTTCCCTGGTGGCTCAGATGGTAAAGAATCTGCCTGCAGTGCAGGAGACCCAGGTTCAGTCACTGGGTGGGGAAGATCCCCTGAAGAAGGGAATGGCTACCCACTCCAGTACTCTTGCCTGGAGAACCCCATGGACAGAGGAGCCTGGCGGGCTACAGTTCATGGGGTCCCAAAGAGTCAGACACACCTAAACAACTAACACTTTCACGATTGCCAAGGCCCCGTCCTTCCTGTGCCTTGCACGTCCCTTCCCCCAGCCTAAGCCCCCCAGATTGTTCTCCAAGGGTGGGGGCACTGTGGCTTCCCCACAGGCTCCCAATTGGCCCCCAGTCACGTGTCTCGAGTAACTTTCCCAGGACCTGATTGGGGAGTGGCCCCGGTAGACGAGAAGGGCGGGGCAGCTGGGGACCTCTTCAGCTGGTGTCTCTAAGCATCTGACCCTCTCAGTGGATACTTCATACCCTGCCTCAGCTCCAGTCTAGGCTGCGAGGACTTGAAAATCTCTCCATGACGGAGCCTCAGTTTCCTCATCTTTAAAATGGCCTTGGGAATTCCTTGGCAGTCCAGGGGTTAGGACTCTGCACTTTCACTGCCAAGGGCTGGGATTCAATCCCTGGTCGGGGAACTGAACTCCCACGTGCCACACCATAAAAAAAGAAATGGTGGGAGGGCCATCTTCCTAATACCTAGCTCGTGGGCCTGTTTGGGTGTCCCAAGAGAATCAGGTGTGCAAAGCTCCCAGCAGACAGTGGCTGAGCAGAGGTAACAGCTGGTAGCCGATGAAAGCTGATCCGTCTCTCTGCCCCCATTTGTGCTGGGAATCCTTCTCAGAGGAAGGTATGTCCTGGAGTTGCCAAGCTCCACGCAGGAGCCAGCTGGTGAACTGATTGAAAAGCGTGTTGAGGTCATGATACTAAAGGTCCTGCCATCGATTATTTCTTATGTCCAGCCCTGTGCCAAGGATGCTGTCAGCATCTCGCATAGTCCCTGCTTGACGGATGTGACAGCTGTCCCTGTTCGTAAAGGAGACGAGTCAGGCTCAGAGAGGTGAAGCCGCTTGCCCGAGGATGCACAGCCCGCAAATGGCAGACCCAGGATGAGGGCTGCGAAGCCATGTTGCCATCAGCTGGCCGGCTGTCTGGGGGGTCCCGTGCTGGGCCCTGGGAATGCAGGGTGGACAGTCCAGTTGGAACCCCCCGAGGTGCCCTGGGAGATTGCTGGGCTCCTCCTGCATGGTTTACCCAGTTCCCTGGGAACAGAGGCAGGGGAGCGGGTGTGTGCACACCGGAGGGGTGCAGGCATGTGGGAGGAGCCAGCTGCTAGGCCCCAGATGGTGGCTCTGCCCACCAGCGCCACCAGCCTGCCCTGCTCTAGGAGGGGCTCGGTGGGGAAGGTGGGGGAGGCAGGAGTGCCTTGCGCAAGAGTGAGGCTCCGAGGAGGTTGTTTGTGCGAGTTTTGTGTTAGGTGCCTGTGTGGAGCGGGGCGCTGAGTGGCCACGTGACTCTTACCCACTGGGAGACATGAGGCTCAGAGAGGTGTGGCCGCCTTTTGCCAGTCACACAGCTAACGAGAGGCAGGGGTGGGATGAGTCCAGGTCTGTGATGTCCAGGTCTGTGCTCACGACCCCATGTGACACAGTTTCCCAGGACAGGGTCTCAGCTTCTGGGGCGCTGGGCAGGAGCTCCCAGCAGGTGGTGGTGCTGGAGTCTCCTTCACCATCTCTCGCCTGGTCTCTGCCTCCAGGTACAAGGGCTTCATCAAGGACTGCCCCAGCGGGCAGCTGGACGCGGCAGGCTTCCAGAAGATCTACAAGCAGTTCTTCCCATTTGGGGACCCCACCAAGTTCGCCACGTTTGTTTTCAATGTCTTTGATGAGAACAAGGTGAGCTGGGGATTGACGGGTCCTGCACCTGTCTCTTATACACATCTAGATGTGTATAAGAGACAGGCCTAAGCCCCCCAGATTGTTCTCCAAGGGTGGGGGCACTGTGGCTTCCCCACAGGCTCCCAACTGGCCCCCAGTCACGTGAGTCGAGTAACTTTCCCAGGACCTGATTGGGGAGTGGCCCCGGTAGACGAGAAGGGCGGGGCAGCTGGGGACCTCTTCAGCTGGTGTCTCTAAGCATCTGACCCTCTCAGTGGATACTTCATACCCTGCCTCAGCTCCAGTCTAGGCTGCGAGGACTTGAAAATCTCTCCATGACGGAGCCTCAGTTTCCTCATCTTTAAAATGGCCTTGGGAATTCCTTGGCAGTCCAGGGGTTAGGACTCTGCACTTTCACTGCCAAGGGCTGGGATTCAATCCCTGGTCGGGGAACTGAACTCCCACGTGCCACACCATAAAAAAATGCACACACACACGAACACGTGCACTCGTTTGCACACAAATGCCTGCACGTGTATACGTTGCATGAGCTCCAGTGTGCACAAGGCACTCGCAGAGATCCACGTACGCACACACATACACAGACATGCGTGTATACACACATGCACGCATATACATTTGCTTTGACCCTTTTCTTACGAGGACAAAATGCAGATGCCTCCAGGGATAATAATAGGATTTGTAATCGTAACAGACACTTACTGAACCTTTATGAGCGTTGTTTTTACCGAGACCTTACAACCGGCTACCACTAAAGGATGCCTTTTAATTACCCCCGTTTAGCAGATGAGAAAACTGACAGTCACATACTATGAGATCCTTTGTGACTGGCTTCTTTCACTGAGCGTGACGTTTTCAAGGCTCATCTGTGTTATAGTGCGTGCACCCCTGCGCCCCAGGCGATGGCCACCCGGATGGTCGGCATACACCTACCGTCGGGGCGCCTGCAGTCCTCCGGACTCCAGTCCACGCCGGCATGTTTCCTGGCTCCCCCATCTTCGTGGTGGATATCCTGTCACTTGTTTCCACGCTCCACGCTGTCGGGCACTCAAGCTTGTTTCTGCTCTTTCACGCCCTGGCTTTCTCCGCAGGCTGCCTGGCCCTGGGAGGAGCTCCGCTGGCCTCTCCAGGGTCTCAGTGTCCTCAGCTGCAAACCAAATAGTATCCAACAGTCCAGAGCCCCGCCTTCTTCTCAAGCCTCTGAGCCTGTGGTGCTAGGCCGAGGGGAAGGGGGTTCTGGCGGCCCCTGTGCTGTGCTGATGGAGCCGCTGGCTGTTCCTTCCGTCAGCTGTGGAGTCAGGCTGTCCCCCTGGCTCGCCCTGTTGCTGTCCCTCCTACTGGCCTGTCCCATTTCTAGTCCTCCCCTCCCCCTCCCCATCCCCTCCCTCACATGCTCTGCACTTGGGCGTCTGGTACCTGCTGCCGTCCGTCCATCACCACCCGTCGGAGGAGGGGCCTGACCAGCACTAACTGAGGCCACGCCCGCCGCTCTCTCCTGCAGGACGGGCGGATCGGTTCTCCGAGTTCATCCAGGCGCTGTCGGTGACCTCGAGGGGAACCTTGGATGAGAAGCTGCGGTGTAAGTCCGGCTCCCTGGCGGTCCCAGGCTGGAGGGAGGCCAAACACCCAAGCCCAGGCCATCTGCCCGGGGCTGACAGCGGCACAGATGTCCTGTCCTTCCAGGTCAGAGGCGGTTTCCCAGGGGTGCCCAGGAGGAGGAACACGGCTTCTTTAGGCGGGTGGACAGATGGAGCAGGAGCAGAGGGACATTTGAGCAGGTGCAGACAGGGGAGGTTCAGTGGTAAAGGCATCTGCCTGCAACCTGACCCGGGTTTGATCCCTGGGTTGGGAAGGCCTCCTGGAGGAGGAAATGGCAACTCACTAGAGTATTCCATGGACAGAGGAGCCTGGCAGGCTATAGTCCATGCGGTCACAAAGAGATGGACACGACTGAGCGGTTAACACACACAGACATGGGACCTCGGGCAAGACAGCGTGGAGCTAAGAGCTCTGCTTCCAGGGCTGGACCCACCACTGTGGAGGCTGTTGTGATGACTGATCTGATTCATTCACTTATGTCCTGGTTCAGCCAACAGTCACTGACCAAACACAGCAATGTGTCAGTACTGGACAGAGACCGGGACCTACTGGAGCATCAGATAGACAGGCGCCTGCCTTCGCAGCTGTCAATATAGCACGGGGCCATTGTCCATAAGGCCCCAGAAGACTGCTGCCAAGGCAGGAAGCGGGAGATGTGAGCTGACTGGACCGGAACTGACCCTCTTGTGTGCTGGGAGCTGAGCTGGGAAGAGGGAAGCTGGCTGGGAGAGGGAGGAAGGAAGAGGGCTCGTGGCAGGGGAACAGCATGCGTGAGGCCCTGAAGAGGGTCAAGAGAAGGATTCAGAGGGCAGAGTGAGGGAATCTGGAGAGAAGACAAAGACTGTGGGCTAGAACTCACTTCTCCCTGAATGCAGAGATCCAAAGAATAGCAAGGAGAGATAAGAAAGCCTTCCTCAGTGATTGATGCAAAGAAATAGAGGAAAACAATAGAACGGGAAAGACTAGAGAACTCTTCAGGAAAATTAGAGATACCAAGGGAACATTTCATGCAAAGATGGGCTCAGTAAAGGACAGAAATGGTTTGGACCTAATAGAAACAGAAGATATTAAGAAGTGGCAAGAATACATAGAACTACACAAAAAAGGTCTTCACGACCCAGATAACCACGATGGTGTGATCACTCACCTAGAACCAGACATCCTGGAATGTGAAGTCAAGTGGGCCTTAGGAAGCTTCACTATGAACAAAGCTAGTGGAGGTGATGGAATTCCGGCTGAGTTGTTTCAAATCCTAAAAGATGATGTTGTGAAAGTGCTGCACTCAATATGCCAGCACATTTGGAAAACTCAGCAGTGGCCACAGGACTGGAAAAGGTTAGTGTTCATTCCAATCCCAAAGAAAGGCAATGCCAAAGAATGCTCAAACTGCCGCACAACTGCACTCATCTCACACGCTTTCTCCAAGCCAGGCTTCAATAGTACATGAACCAAGAACTTCCAGATGTTCAAGCTGGATTTAGAAAAGGCAGAGGAGTCAGAGATCAAACTGCCAATATCCGTTGGATCATGGAAAAAGCAAGAGAGTTCCAGAAAAACATCCACTTCTGCTTCATTGACTACATGAAAGCCTTTGACTGGGTGGATCACAACAAACTGTGGAAAATTCTTAAAGAGATGGAAATACCAGACCACTTTGCCTGCCTCCTGAGAAACTTGTATGCAGGTCAAGAAGCAACAGTTAGAACTGGATATGGAACAACAGATTGGTTCCAAATTGGGAAAGGAGTATGTTAAAGCTGTCTATTGTCACCCTGCTTATTTAATTTTTATGCAAAGTACGTCATGAGAAATGCTGGGCTGGATGAAGCACATGCTAGAATCAAGATTTCTGGGAGAAATATCAATAACCTCAGATATGCAGATGACACTACCCTTATGGTACCACTGTTATGAAGAGGAACTAAAGAACCTCTTGATAAAAGTGAAAAAGGAAAGTGAAAAAGCTGGCTTAAAACTCAACATTCAAAAACTAAGATCATGGCATCAGCTCCCATCACTTCATGGCACATAGATGGGGAAACAATGCAACAGTGTCAGACTTTATTTTCTCAGGCTCCAAAATCACTCCAGCCATGAAACTAAAAGACGCTTGCTCTTTGGAAGAAAAACTATGACAAACTTAGACAGCATATTAAAAAAGTAGAGACATTAGCAACAAAGGTCTGTCTAGTCAAAGCTATGGTTTTTCCAATAGTCATGTATGGATGTGAGAGTTAGATCATAAAGAAGGCTGAGTGCTGAAAAATTGATGCTTTTGAACTGTGGTGTTGGAGAAGACTCTTGAGCGTCCCTGGGACTGCAAGGAGATCCAGCCAGTCCATCCTAAAGGAAATCAGTCCTGAGTATTCACTGGAAAGACTGATGCTAAAGCTGAATCTCCAATACTTTGGCCATCTGGTGCGGAGTCGACTCATTAGAAAAGACCCTGATGCTGGGAAAGATTGAGGGTAGGAGGCGAAGGGGATGACAGAAGACGAGATGGTTGGATGGTATCACTGACTCAATGGACATGAGTCTGAGCAAGCTCCAGGAGATGGTGAAGGACAGAGAAGCCTGGCATGCTGTAGTCCATGAGGTCACAAAGAGTCGCACACAGCTGAGCGACTGAACAGCACCGCTTCTCACTGAGACATCTTCACTGCTTTGCATCGGCACCAAGAAAACGCAGCAGTTTCTTTTAGGAATAAAAGAGGATTTGATTTATGCAGAAGCTCCTCCCCCTTTCCCAGGCACGTGATTTTATTTTCTAAGGTGACCCTAGCAGGATACAGCATCAGTGTGGAGAGGAAGTGACAGAGCAGGCAGAGGCTGGTGGGTGGGGAGGGAGAGCGGTGGCTTGGGAGATCCCCCTGGGGCCTCGGCTCTTGCAGACCTGGCGTCTCCTTTGCATATATATTTATATATCTTCAATAACTCTAGCTGAAATGGTGCCTGTGTCCCTTTTATGAGTGTGTGTCTGTCTGTCTCCTCCCATCTGTGTTGATATAAATATTCATTGGGCTTCCCAGGTGGCTCAGTGGTAAAGCATCCGCCTGCTAATGCAGGAGATGTGAGATTGATCCCTGGGTGGGGAAGAGCCCCTGGAGTAGGAAATGGCAGCCCATTCCAGTATTCTTGCCTGGGGAGTCGCGTGGGCGGAAGAGCCT
>SJYC01045812.1:0-10169 GCA_006408675.1 Madoqua kirkii
GATTCTTTACCAGCTGAGCCACCCAGGAAGCTCATGTGTGCACACTCCATTTTACCATCACCTTATGTTGAGTGCTGTCTTAGTCGTCTGTTGCTACATACTGAGATCTTGCAAAACAGCAGCCAGAAAGAATAAATATCAGGAATTTGGATACAGCTTTTTTTGGTGCCTTGGCTCAAAGTGTGTCATGAAGATGCAGCTGAGCTGTCAGGAGGATGATAAACCATCTCAGTTGGCCCAGAGTATCCTGGATTTAGCACTGAAAGTCCTGTGTCCCGGGATACCCCTCTGTGTTAGGTAAACCAGGGCGATCAAGATGTGTATAAGAGACAGGTTAAGAAGGGAGCTATTTGGAATACAGCTGGCAAAGCCTTTTTTGAAAAAGAATTTGTGATGTGAGCTTCTTTATGCATCCATTGGATGATAAGATATAGAGGTGGGTTTAAGCATCCCATAATACCGAAGTGGGGTGATATGTACCGGTGGTCCTACAGCAGCCGTGATGTGTCATGAAAATGCCGAGATCCCCACAGTTGACAAAGTCACAGGCACTTCCGGTCCCACGGGGGATCATCACCTAGATTCATGATGGAAGGAAGGGCTCAATTTCAGTTAGAAGTTAGCAAAAAGGACGACCTCATTTTTTCCCATTTTAGTTCACAGACCTGAATTCTGTCCACAGACCCCAGTTTAAGAAACCCTTCTTTTTCAAATGAGTTGTTATTATTATTATTATTTACAGTAGGCCCTTGTTGTTTATCTATTTTAAATATAGCAGTGTGTCCTTGGCAATCTCAAACTCCCAGTCTAGCCCTCCCCCTACCCCCCGCCGCTGGTAACCGGGGGAATAAATTCATTCTCTCAGTCTGTGAGTCTGTTTTGTAAATAAATTCATTCTTATCATTTTTAAAAAACTTTTTATTTTGTGTTGGGGTATAGCCAATTGCAAACAATGTTGTGATGGTTTCAGGTAGACAGCAAAGGGACTCAGCCATACAGATAACTTTTAGATTCCCCCAACTCCCCTCCCACCCAGGCTGCCACATGACATTGAGCAGAGTCCCCTGAGCTATACAGCAGGTCCCTGTTGGTTGTCCATTTCAAGTGCAGCAGTGTATATGGGTCAATTCCAAACTCCCAATCTATCGCTCCCCCGACTCCTCCCCTGCTGGTAACCATAAATTCTGTGAGTCTGTTTCTGTTTCGTACATAAGTTCATCTATATCAATTTTTAAAGCTTCTGCATATAAACAATATCATATAAGAAACCCTTCTTTATACCAAAGTCTTAAAAGTGGAAATAGCATTGTTTTTAAACTGTAATTGGATAGCAGGGTGGTACGGAAACCCAGCGTTGCTTACCTTCAAAAAAGAATACGAACGAGAGTGACCTTGGACTTATCATTGCATCCTGGTGGGTGCAGGTGCTTGTCCTGAAAGCTCTGAGCCTGAGGCCCGACTTCCTTAATTTAAAAAGTGAGGTCAGCTCATGTCAGAGAGGCTCAGACACGGAGGTCAGCCGGCGCTGGGCTCCTGGTGACAATCAAAAGACGAGTCCAGAGTGTGGGCTGAGAATCCTAGTTTCTTGCAGAGTTTCAGTGCTGTTCAACAGCAAGGCTGAATAGCAAGGTGTTGAATCCCCCTCCCCTGCCCCCAGTCAGACCTCCTTCATTTTGGGAAGCGAAGCGCACACTGGGGTCAGGTTGGGTGCAAACCCGGCTTCCCCCGTTAGCAGCCAGGGGACCCCAGGCAGGTGACTGAGCTTTAGCATCCTCACCGGTAAAATGGTGATAAGACCAGCCCCTCTTCTTAGACCAAGCACCCGCGTAGCGTGAGTGGGACCCACAGTGGGCACCCCTTGAGGTCTGCCTGCTGAGTTTGTGGAACCCTCATCCACACCTCTCCGGGTGTGGGATGTGGGGGTAGGAGTGGGTAGCCTCCGAGGCCTTTTTTTTTGGCTCTCACGTGTTTCCTTGAAAGATGCTCCAGAGGAAGGAATTCTGGCCCGAATCATTTCCTCCCACAAGAGAGCCACCAAAGCCCTCTTACATGGGTTCCACCCCAACCTCCTTGCCGATCTCTGGGGTCCAGTGTGTGCTGCTCCAGGAACGGCTTAAACACCCTTCCAAAGGTGACCCCAGAGACACGCATCAGGCCCTCAGCCTTGTGGGATTAACACCCTTTGTGGAGATAAACAGCAGTGAAGATGATAACTATGGCCCTAAGGGGCACTGCCTGTCGGCCAAGCCCTTTACAACAGCTTGAGCTGAAGGATGGCTCATCCAGTGCCCCGAAGAAGCTGGGCAGTTCTCTCCACTCCCCAGATTCGAAAACAGGAGCCCCGAGAGGTGGGTCGCCCACCCAAGGTGAGCCAGCCAGGAAGTGCCCGGGTCTGTCTGTGCCCGGCTCCTCCCACCTAATGAGCGGCGTTGCCTCCCCCTGACCTAACTTTGGAAGCACTCTGGGACCAGCCCTGGGCTGGGCTTGGGGAGGGCGTGTTCAGGGTCCGGGCCAGAGGCCCCTGTGCTAGGAGGCTGGCCGCCCCTCTCCTCTACCCGCCTCTCTGCTTACAGAACGCCGATGGGAAGCTGACGCTTCAGGAGTTCCAGGAAGGATCCAAGGCAGACCCGTCCATCGTGCAGGCACTGTCCCTCTATGATGGGCTGGTATAGTCCAAGGCCCAGAGCTGGGGTGAGTGGAGGGGACCTGGGGGATGAGGGGTGGCAAGGGGGCACACCCAGCCAGAGGACACCTGGGTTTGGCAGATAAGTGCCTGAGTTTACCAGGGGCGCTTGGGGTCTGACCAGGTGAAACACAGCTAGTAGGGGGAGGCCCCGGAGGCACAGCCTTCAGATCAACCAGGGCTCCTCTGTTTTTGTCATTTTTATATACCTAGATTCAGCCAGAGACTTGAATAGAAGTTTCCCTGGGTTGAAAACACTTTGAAAGAATGTCCCAGTTCTCAGTCAGGGCCAGGGGCCTAGGAGAATAGAAGTTTCTCATCCCTTCTCGGTCAGGGTGGCTGAAGACCTCAGCTTCTGACTCTTGATCAGTAGCTCAGATGTGGTTTCTTTTTGTTTTAACCCATAAGCTTTTGGCTTGTTTCTCTTAGTGCAGGATGAGAGCCTACAGAGGCTTCTGTTGCTGGCAGAGACCTGACCCCCACGGTCTTGTTAGCATCTTGTACCTGTCTCGGGGATGATGCATTCTGTCGATACAGACCTAAGAGAAGAATTGCTGGAACATAGAATGTGGGTATATATTTAGCTTTAGTTGGCACTACCAGACAGTTTTCCAGCGTGGTTGTACCATCCCCGACTCCCACTCGTGCTCTGTGGGTGCTCCAGGTGCTCCACCTCCTGGCCAGCGTTGGATCTTCTGTCTTCTTAAATTTCAGCCGTCTTGGTGAGCCTATAGTGATAGCTTGTTGTGATCTTTATCTGCATGTCTCTGACGAGTGCTGAAGTTGGGTACATTGGCATATGTGAAAGTGAAAGTGAAAATCGCTCAGTCGTGTCAGACTCCTTGTGATCCTATGGACTGGGCCTGCCAGGCTCCTCCTGTCCATGGAATTGTCTGGGCAAGAGTACTAGAGTGGGTTGCCATTCCCTTCTCCAGGGGATCTTCCCAACCCAGGGATCGAATCCAGGTCTCCCACATTGCAGGCAGCTTCTTTACCGTCTGAGCAGGGAAGCCCAAGAATACTGGAGTGGGTAGCTTATCCCTTCTCCAGGAGATCTTCCCGATCCAGAAATCGAATCATTGTCTCCTGCATTGCAGGCAGATTCTTTACCAGCTGAGCCACCCAGGAAGCTCATGTGTGCACACTCCATTGCAAGCGATTCTTTACCAGCTGAGCCACCCAGGAAGCTCATGTGTGCACACTCAATTGCAGGCGGATTCTTTACCAGCTAAGCCACCCAGGAAGCTCATGTGTGCACACTCCATTTTACCATCACCTTATGTTGAGTGCTGTCTTAGTCGTCTGTTGCTACATACTGAGATCTTGCAAAACAGCAGCCAGAAAGAATAAATATCAGGAATTTGGATACAGCTTTTTTTGGTGCCTTGGCTCAAAGTGTGTCATGAAGATGCAGCTGAGCTGTCAGGAGGATGATAAACCATCTCAGTTGGCCCAGAGTATCCTGGATTTAGCACTGAAAGTCCTGTGTCCCGGGATACCCCTCTGTGTTAGGTAAACCAGGGCGATCACTCACTGTTGGTCGGCCAGGGCTGTGGTCTCATCTGAAGGTGTGGCTGGGGGTGTCCCACTTCTGAACTCACTCATTTGGCTTGGCAGCCTCACCGTGTGCCCCTCTGCACAGGCTGCCTAACAGCATGGTGACCGGCTTCCGTGAGGGGGAGATTTCTGGGAGGCAGAGAACCCGAGGTGAAAGCAGTCTTTTAATAACCTGATCTTGAGAAGCAAGATCCCATTGCTTCTCCTCAGGAATGCCTTCACTACGTTAAGCTATTTGTATTTCTACATACATTTTAGAATCAACTTATAAATACGTGTGTGTGCGCGCACGCGTGCACACACACACACACACACACACACACACACACACACTTAGATTTTGACTGGGATTGAGTTGAATCTCAGCTTCCCAGGTGGCGCTAGTGGTAAAGAACCTGCCTGCCAGTGCAGGAGATGTAAGAGACTTGGGTTCAGTCCCTTGGTTGGGAAGATCCCTTGGAGGAGGGCATGGCAACCCACTCCAGTATTCCTGCCTGGAGAATCCCATGGACAGAGGAGCCTGGCGGGCTGCATCCATAGCGTTGCAAAGAGTTGGACACGACTGAAGTGACTTAGCATGCATACGAGAGTTGAATCTACTGTTTAACTTGGGGGAAAATTGGCAACTTTATAATGATGGGTGTTCCAGTCCATGAAGATGGTATATCTCTGTTCCAGTGCAGTTCAGTTCAGTTGCTCAGTCATGTCCAGCTCTTTGCGGCCCCATGGACTGCAGCACGTTAGGCCTCCCTGTCCATCACCAGCTTCTGGAGTTTACTCAGACTCATGTCCATTGAGTTGGTGATGCCATCCTTTGAATTTTTGTCTTGGTAAAATTTTTCTATTTTTAGCTAAAAGGTCTTTGACATCTTTTAATAGATTTATCCCTAGGTATTTGATGTTTTTGATGGTGTTTTAACCAGTAATTTAAATTGTATTTTCCATTTGTTTCTGGTTTATAGGAATCCAGGTGATTTTTAAAAAACTGATCCTATAACCATGGTCCCGCTAACTTCATTTATGAAATCTTAGATTCTGCCTTAGAGTCTTTCGGATTGTCTGCATTCTCCTTCTTCCTTTCCCATCTCTCTGCCTTTGTTCCTTTCTCCTGCTTCCTTGCTGGTTGGGCCCTCCAGTCACACAGGAGTGATGAAGGTCTAACTCTCGGGGGAAATCTTTCAATAGTTTCCTATTAGTTAGGTTATTTGTTATTAGTTAGGTTGTTAGATAGATTTGATCAGATTTAGGAAGTTTTCTTCTTTTCTGGTTTTCTAGGAGTTTTTTTTTAAATCATTAGTGGTATTGAATTTTATCAAAATTTTCTGCATTTATCAATATTCTTATATGACTTTTCTCTCTTTCTTTGTTGTTAAGATGATTAATTACACCAGGTGATTTGTGTGTGTATGTGAATATATTGTATGGCTCATCCATGGAGTCCTGCTCTTTAAATATTCTATGTTTTTTAGATATTCTATGTTTTATTTTTTTCTATTCTTTTTCAAATTCTTTTCCCACTTAGGTTGCTATATAATATTGAGCAGTTTCCTGTGCTATACAGTAGGTCTTTTGGTTACCTGTTTTAAATATAGCACTGTGTGCCTGTCAAACTGTCCCTCCCTTCCAGCCTTACCCTCAGGTAACCAAAAGCTCATTCTCTAAGTCTCTGAGTCTGTTTCTGTTTTGTAAATAAATTCGTTTGTATAATTTTTTTTCAGTTTTACATATAAGTGGTGCCACATGATATTGTCTTTCTCTGTCTGACTTTCTTCACTCAGTCAGTCTCTAGGTTCATCCATGTGGCTGCACATGGCGTTATTTCACTCTGTTTAATGGCTGAGTCATGTTCCATCGTGTGTATGGACCGAATCTTCTTTATCCATTCATTTGCGAACACTGGCGTGCACGTATCCCTCTGAACCATGTTTTTCTCTGGATATATGCCCAGGAGTGGGATTGTAGGATCATACAGTAGCTGTATTTTTAGTTTTTTAAGGAACCTCCATACTGTCCTCCATAGCAGCTGCACCAATTTACTTTCCCACCCACAGTGTAAGAGGGTTCCCTTCTCTCCATGCCCTCTCCAGCATTTATCGCTTCTGGATTTTGTGACGATGGCCCTTCTGACTTACACCAATCAATGTTTGAATGCTAAGCCACTCATGATAAACTTCTATGCATCATCAGATTTGATTTGCTGATATTTTGTTTAGGAGGCCTGTTTTGAAGCTTCTAATGTTATTTTGCATACTAAATCCTTTTTCATTGAAGGGAATATATTTTAAAAAAAACCTCCATTAAAAATTATTATTAAAAAAAAACAAAACCCTTCATATATAACCCCGATGGCTCATTAGGTGGGGGCTCCACCTGCAATGCAGAAGACACAGGACATGCAGGTTTGATCCCTGGGTCGGGAAGATTCCCCTGGAGGAGGAAATGGCAACCCACTCCAGTATTCTTGCCTGAAAAATCCCATGGACAATGGAGCCTGGCGGGCCACAGTCCAAAGGGTCGCAAAGAGTTGGACACGGCTGAGTGACTGAACACACACACATATAGCCCGGAAATAACCACTGTGAACATCTTGTGTCTAGAATGACTCAGAAAGAATTGCACACTTACAGAAACTTAATGCTCAGTAACTAGGTCACGTAGGAACATAATAATCAAACCAATTTGTAAAGGAACTGTGACAGATATTTCTGTAATCTTAGAGATGCTCACTATGCAGCTCTGGGTCCTGGAGCACATCCTGATCTGTTGTCTAATTTCCACGGTCCCCTTTTTATGAATCACCACCCGAGGCCTCCTTGGCAACTGCCACCTAATGGCAGCTTCACTTCCTCCAGGCCGCGGGAAAGCGGTGCAAACATGGGTGTTGATGTCCTCCCCTCCGAGGAAAAGTTGCACAGTGTAATTCATTTCTCTAAAGTGTGCAATTAGTTTCAAGTTACCTTATTTGTTTTTGCCTCACAGTTTTCTCTGAATATATATGTACACATATTTCCTCAACAGCAGTGAGTTTGTATCCATATGCTGTTGGCTGTTTTTCTCTTTTTGTTTTGTGTTTTCAAAGAACAACTTGTAGGAAACACTTATCTTTTTCTTTTGGAGACTCAACACTAAGAGGTTTGTAATGTGTTTTATCCAGCTTGGCTTCACATTCTTTGTGTCTGCACTGGCTTTCCTTAACACAATTTATGGAGCTGTATATCTTACCCTCACCCTCACGCGTCGGCCAAGACAGTGTAATTTTATTTCCGTGACAAGCTTTTCAGGGTGACAAGATTCACTTTTCTAAAGCTCTTCCCGAAAATTGCCCTTCCCATTTTTTCTCAGGCTTTCCCAGATCCTGTCTGATTGTAATTACATCCAACTTGTGTTCTGTTGTTTTTGTGATTTATTTGCCTTCTGAGATTCCTGATGTATCATAATTCTTAGATGATTACTGTTATATAATTCATTGAATTATTCAGGAACTGAGATCATGTGTATTTTCTGCATCACTAAATCTTGCTCGAGATCATCCTTTTTAATAGTTGCATAGTATTCCATTTATGGCTGGACCTACTTTAAGCAGTGTTGTGGTATGGGACACTTAGGTTGCTAGAAATCTGAGGATGGATTAAAACTATTTTAATTATGGAAACATTCTCAGGCAATAGTGGAGAATATGTAACTCCATGTACCTATCAGTCAGTTCAGTCGCTCAGTCGTGTCTGACTCTTTGTGACCCCAGGAACCACAGCATGCCAGGCCCCCCTGTCCATCACCAGTTCCCAGAGTTCACCCAAAAGCATGTCCATCGAGTCAGTGATGCCATCCAGCCATCTCATCTTCTGTCATCCCCTTCTCCTCCTGCCCTCAGTCTTGCCCAGCATCAGGGTCTTTTCAAATGAGTCGGCTTTTCTCACCAGGTGGCCAAAGTATTGGAGTTTCAGCTTCAGCTTCAGTCCCTCCAGTGAACACCCAGGACTGATCCAGCCTCAGAATCACCAATTTATAGCAATCTTGACCGTCTATTCCTCCCCCCACATATCACTCAAGCTGGGTTGTTTTGAAGAAAATTCAAGACATCATATCATTTCATGCATAAATACTTCAAAATGTATTTCTAAAATATAATGATTATTTTAAAAAATCCGTAATACCAAGAAAAAAGTAATTCCTTAATATGCTCCCATCAGCATTTAAATTCCAGTTTCCCATTATTTCACAGTTTTTTTCTTACTTTGATTATTGGAATCAGAATTGGAATAAAAGCCACAGATGGCAATTGGTTGGTAAGGCTCTTTTATTTATCTTTTTGATTAAAGATTTTTTAAATGTGGACCATTTTAAAATTCTTTATGGAATTTATTACAATATCGCTTCTGTTTCATGGTTTTTTTGTTTGTTTGTTTTTTTGCTGAGAGGCATGTGGGATCTTAGCTTCCTGACCAGGGATCGAACCTGTACCCCCTGAATTGGAAGGCAAAGTCTTAACCACTGGACCACCAGGGAAGTCACCTCTTAAGTTTATTTTCATCTCTGAGTTTTCCCCCATCCCTTTCCGTCTCACTGTTTATTGAGAAGTGCATTCTGTAGGGTTCCCCGCAGTCTGGGGTTTGCTAACGGTGCCCCGGCGTGCTGTTTACAGACTCCTGTTTCCTGTTCTTCCTGGAAATGGCAGTTGATCTTGCCAATGGATTTGGTCCCCTTTTGGTGAGACCGTCTCGTGGCTGGGGTTGTGTGCGTCCTGCAGGCATGCTCGATGTCGGTGACATCAGCAGCTCTTGCCGACTGCCATCCCCATCCATTCATCAGGTCGTGCGGAACGGTGGTGTCCTACAGCCGTCTTTCGTTCACGGCTGGTGCGTCACTTTATACAGGGAGACGTTCCCTCATCCACTCGTGGGTTATCCCCAGGGTATAGTGTTCACAGGGAGGGCAGGATGGATACTTGATTCTTTATCAGTTTTCAAAACAAGTTGGATTTCCCACATCCTTTAGAAGTGACCAATGATGTTTTATAAGAACAATATGTGTGATTATGAGTTTAGGGATTTAAATGCATTTGATGAGTTTATTTTGGGGTGGGGGGGGACTGCCAAACTTTTCCACAGTATCTGCATCATTCTATGTTCTTGCCAGCGATGATCAAGGGTTCCAATTTTTCCACACCCTCACCAACGCTTGCTAGTTTTAGGTTTTATCCTAGTATTTGTGAAGTGGTGTTTCTCTCTCTCTCTCTTTTTCTTGCCCCACCTCAAGGCGTGGGGATCTTAGTTCCCTGATCAGGGATCAAACCTGTGGCCCCTGCCCTGGAAACACGAAGGCTTAGCCACTGGGCCACCAGGGCAGTTCCTCCTGGTGGTCTGGATTTGCTTTGATGACTGGTTCTCTCGAGCGTCTTCTCCTGTGCTCACTGGCCCCGCTCACTTTGTGTTGTACATTCTTTTACTGCGTGGTTCTTTATTGATCCGACCCGTCCCTCTCTTGTGGACACTGTTCTTTCCTGTTTAATTTTGCTGTTACAGATGATACTGTCGTAAGGATCGCATTTATTTCTGAAGCATACATACTTAAGCACCAAATGTGTGGATCAGAGGGCGTGCACATTTTTAGGACTCATCACTTCGTTCTCCAGTTCCGGGCCCCCGTCCCCGGGCCATGGACTGGCACTGTCGGTGGCCTGTTAGGGACCAGACCGTACAGCATGTAGTGAGCAGCTGTTTTCCACAAAACCGGTCCCTGGTGCCAGCAGGGCTGGGGATGGCCCCTCCAGTTGACTCCCGCCCGCTCTGTGCCCCCGACAGCCGGCACTGAGCCCGCCCCGCCTCCTGTGTCTTCCAGATGCCAGGGAACCACTCACCTCCTCCCGTGCCATGAGGCCACCTCCGCCCTGACTCCCCCGCCCCCGACTCCCGCGTCCACCGAGCCTCCC